>CAKAOH010029000.1:0-28063 GCA_916701665.1 Sebastiscus tertius | reverse complement strand
ATTACTATAACTATAACATAACTTAATCTATAACTATTTCACAACCTCATATATTACTATAACTATAACATAACTTCATCTATAACTATAAGTATAACATAACTTCATGCATTACTATAACTATATCACAACTTCATATATAACTATAACATATTTTCATCTATAAGTACAACATAACTTCATATATTACTATAACTATATCACAACCTCATATATTACTGTGACTATAACACCACCTCATATATTACTATAACACAACCTCATATATTACTATAACATAACTTCATATATCACTATAACTATAACATAACTTCATATATCGCTATAACTATAACTATAACACAACCTCATATATTACTATAACATAACTTCATATATCACTATAACTATAACACAACCTCATATATTACTATAAATATAACGTCACTTCATATATCACTATAACTATAACATAACTTCATATATCACTATAACATAACATAACTTCATATATTACTATTACTATAACACAACCTCATTTATTACTATAAATATAACATGGCTAAATCTATAACTATAAGTATAACAACTTCATCTATAACTATAAATATAACACAACTTCATATATCACTTTAACTTTAACATAACTTCATATATCACTATAACTTTAACATAACTTCATATATCACTATAACTATAACACTACCTCATATATTTCTATAACACAACTTCATATATCACTATAACTATAACATAACTTCATATATCAATATAACTATAACACAACTTCATATATCACTATAACTTTAACATAACTTCATATATCACTATAACTTTAACATAACTTCATATATCACTATAACTATAACACTACCTCATATATTTCTATAACACAACTTCGTATATCACTATAACTTTAATATAACTTCATATATTACTATAACTATCAGTACAGCTAGACTGACAGTATTCAGCTTTCACTCACAAACAGAAAATAAGTTGAACATTTGAACTGTAAACTTTATTGTCAAAGACAACAGTAAAAGAAATATGAGAATAACAGAGAACTTCACTCTAAAATTATTTTAATGAATAATTGTACATAAAACACAAATACAAGAAGAATGTGTGAAAATTAAGAACAAATAAAAATGCATGTCCTGCAGTCAACATAATAATATACCTGTAATGACACAAAATTAACACAATACCAGACTACATCTAAAATGACTTGAAACATCTTCTGTTTTTAGTTTAATCAATCATATTTTATAGAATTTAATGTTTTCTTCTTTATTTATAAACGGCTGTAATGATTAAGAGACTGTTTTTCTATAATATGTTTAAAAAGAGATCTTTCAAATGATGATTAAAACTTACTTTTTACTCGAAACCCTAAAACATTTTATAAAATATCAATTCTTTAATAAGTTAAAAGAAAACATTGAGATGATAGTCGAGCTTTATTTCTGTTATACGTTCAGACGTTAAATAAAACACAAAGTTTTTCACATGAGAACAAACCGAGTAGTGAACTTTATTTACATTCATATCATGTCTGTCTGAGCAGCTGATTAACGGAGGCCAGCTGAGGCTAAATGTGGCTCCTGGTCCGAGACTGGAGCCAGAATGCTGAGGGGTCACAGGAAGAACCGAGTCCACGTTCACACAGAGGTCCCAAAAATCAATGATTAGTTATTGGTTATCTGTGAGTCAGTTTGAGTCGTAGTTTAGTTCAATCGGGTCAGAAATCAACAATTTAAACACTTTAATATGAAGATATTCTCCTTATATATCAGCTGTTTTTATTTCTTTTATTTTCATCCAGATTTATCTTCTTTCTTTATTTTCTCATCTTTCTACGTATTTATTCTTCATTTCTCATCTTTTTCTTCTTTTTTTCATGTCGTCTCTTTTCTGATCATAATGTTTCATCACGATTAATACAGATTAGTTTGATCCTAAAAGTTGTTGGTGTTTTTTCTTAATATTCTGAGTATATTTAAACAGACTTTACTTTAATTTGATGTTTGTGTTGAAGCTCATTCGGATGTTTTAAAGCTGCAGCTGAAGTTCAGTTTCTGTCTTCGTCTGATGACTCGAACATGCAGCTGATCTTCAGCTGCTGCCGTCTGTCAGCGTTATCTGCCCTCCGACACCCCCACCCCGACAACCCCACCCCCAAATCCTCCAACACCCCCACCCCTAGCCTGACACCCACCTCGACCCCCATCCGGACATTTATAGCTCCGGTCTCTTTTTCCTGAAACTGAAACCTTCAGAGACACTCAGCACATTCCTTCCTGTTAAATCTGAACATCAATAGAAACCTCGACACAAATAACAAAACAGAAAATATGATGGATATCTGAGTCAGCTGGACATTTGATTGATTGGTTGATTCATTGATTTCAGAGGATGTGGGACGTGATGTTTGTTCAGTTACAACATGATAACATGATAAAGTCTGTTATTTAGTGCTGAGTCGGATGAGTCCGAGCGTTCAGATAAAAATACAAGATTCACTTTAAATCACCACTGGGATGTTGAACTGATTTTACAAGTGAACCTGAAGGCAGCACAGGAGGCGGAGGACCTTTAAGATCTTTAACTTCTGTGTAGCTCATAACATAATAACAGTTTTGTTCATAATATAATACGTTATTATATCATGAAAACATTATTACATTATAAACTTAAAAAAGTTTCTAATGTATGAAATAAATAAGGAATTTATTACATTATTCAACTTTTTTTTGCTTAGTTCATAAGGTAATAACTTATTACCTTATGAACTATATGTTATGTTAAGGTTATTAAGGTATTGTGATTTTATTACATTATGTGCTGATTATTACATTTAAATGATTACGTTCTGAGTTTTTACATTCTGTTTCCTCACTGAGTGTTTCTGATGTTTGATATCTGAGCAGAAGTTCTGGACAGCTCGTCATTCAAAGATCAAATTAATATAACGTTTGTCTTTCAGACTAAAACAGGTTGTTTGTTAAAATGTGCTATTTGAGCATTTTCATGTGATTGGTTCTGATCCGCCGCCGACAACTAAAAACGACTCGGTTTTTTGAAAGATGGAGGTTAAAGGGAGAGTTCAGGTGTTTCTCAGTGGGGCTGTCAGACAGCTCTTTGTGATGGGGAGCTGAAGCTGTTATCTATGCTCTCTTCAAAGACACCAGACTCCATTGAAAAAAACAGTTATTTAACCTCTCAGAACATGGAGGTTGTTGGTCTACCGCTGCACCGATCGGTTAGTTAGTTTGTGTTACTGAGTGACTGTCTGGTTAGTCCAGAGTCACCAAAGTCACACAGTAACACAAACTAACTAACCGATCGGTGCAGCGGTCTGACAGCGACGTAAAGCATGAAAATATTATAAATATAGTGAAGACTGAAACTGATATCAAAGTTTTTAGGTTAGTATAATGTGTTTCGCTAACTTTCTAACTTACTGATATTATAGAGTCGTGGTCGGGGCCTGTGATGTGGAGCTCAGAGTTGATGTCTTTAAGCTGCTGATTGATGAAACATGATATTAACATCCTGTCTGTCTGTCTTTCTGTCTGCAGGGTGTCGACCACCAACATGTCAACACAGGCGCCGACGTTCACGCAGCCGCTGCAGAGCGTCGTGGCACTAGAGGGTAGTGCCGCGACGTTCGAGGCTCAAGTTAGTGGTAAGAATGGTTTCTGTTTATTCTGTTTAAACTCAAACTGTGTCTGAGGAAACATTCTGATTTATATTTAATAAACATTTTTGATTCAAACTTTAATCTTTTTTATTTGAACATCTCTGAATCCTGAGAATAGTAAAGTAGAAAATGTGATTCTATTTTGTACGTGAAGTTGAACAGAAGTGAACTGAATCCATCATCAGTTCAGATGTTCTATGTTCTGGAGGTTCATGTTTATTGTTCTCTGTCCGGTTCTCCTCTCCTCTGCAGGTTCTCCAGTTCCTGAGGTGAGCTGGTTCCGTGATGGCCAGGTTCTTTCCACCGCCGCTTTACCCGGCATTCAGATCTCGTTCAGCGACGGCCGCGCTGTTCTGAAGATCCCCGCCGTGACCGCCGCACACAGTGGAAGATTTTCTGTCAGAGCAACCAACGGTGCTGGACAAGCCACGAGTACCGCCGAACTCCTCGTTACAGGTGAGACAGCGGTACCGGTGAGACCGTGGACGGGGGGGTATTCTGAGAACTCAAGATTAAAGTCGTACATTTACGTGAAAACAATGAGAGAGAAAACAACAGTTTGAAAGGTTGGATCAACCTCATCACTCATTACTGCTAATGTCCCTCCAGCCGAGACGGCGCCTCCGAACTTCCTTCAGAGACTGCAGAGCTCCTCGGTGAGACAGGGCAGCCAGGTGAGGCTGGACGTCCGAGTCTCCGGCATCCCGACGCCCGTGGTGAAGTTCTACCGAGAGGGAGCCGAGATCCAGAGCTCGGCCGACTTCAGGATCCTCCAGGAGGGAGACCTGTATGGCCTGCTGATCGCCGAGGCCTTCCCAGAGGATTCTGGGACATATTCTGTGACCGCCACCAACAGCAGTGGACGCGCCACCTCCACCTCTGAGCTGCTGGTTCAGGGTCAGCACCTTTAATCTGTTTTAACCATTTTAACAAGCTGGCCTAGCTTAGCGTAAAGACTAGAAGCTGCTAGGCTAGCTTAGTATAATAATAATAATTATTATTATTATAATATAAATCTATGAATGAAAGACAAACGGAATGTTTTGAAATAAAACCCAGTTTGTGATGAAACCTGAATTTGAGTTGATCCTTCAGTGAACATGATGATGTGAGATAACGATAATAATAATAATAGTTATTATTATTATGATGTCATCAGTTTATTAATATATATGAATGTGTTTTCAGGTGAAGAAGCCGTTCCAGCAAAGAAAACCAAGACGGTGATTTCAGCCTCTCAGATCTCTCAGACCCGTCAGACCAGAGTGGAGAAGGTACCAGAGAGTCCACCAACACAGTTCTGATCTGATCCTGGTTCTGATCCAGGATCTGATCCAGGATCTGCTGCTCTGATCTAACCTCCTCTCTTCTCATTGGTCCGTCCTCAGAGGATGGAGGCCAGTTTCCAGGCCACCGCCATGATGGAGATGCAGGTGGAGGGTGCCGAGCTGGCTCAGCAGCTGGCTCACAAGACTCCGCCCAGAGTTCCTCCCAAACCAATGTCCAAGTCCCCGACTCAGCCCTCGTTGGTCGCCAAGGTGGCCGGAGGACGCCAACAGTCGCCGTCACCTGTCAGACATGTGAAGGCGCCCACGCCGACGCCTGCCAGGTGGGTGGAGTCTTTAGTAACGGCTTTAATCTGAGAATAAAGGTTGTAGTGTGTTTGTGCTGTAGAGGTCTTAGACCAGCGAGCGGGGTGGTGGCGTTATCGGAGGTTGGTAACGTGACCTCCCTCCCCCGTCTCCAGGCCTGCCTCTCCCACTTCAAGACTCTCAGTCTCCCCCATCAGGCCCGTCAAGTCCCCCATCACCGCACGCAAGCTGGCGGCCGCCGCCGGCGACATCCTCCCGCCCTGGAAGCAGGGAGACTACGTGGGTGAGGCCAGCTACACCAGCATGACCAGCATGACCAGTATGACCAGCAGCACCGTCACCCAGCTGGGCCAGGAGCAGCGCTGGGAGCAGCAGGTCACCGGGGTCAAAGAGGTAAGGGGGGACCGGCTCGGGGTCAGGGGGTCCACACCGTCATCTGGTGGTCAGGGGGTCCACACCGCCATCTGGTGGTCAGGGGGTCCACACCGCCATCTGGTGGTCAGGGGGTCCACACCGCCATCTGGTGGTCCATACCGCCATCTGGTGGTCAGGGGGTCCATACCGCCATCTGGTGGTCAGGGGGTCCATACCGCCATCTGGTGGTCAGACCGCCATCTGGTGGTCAGGGGGTCCATACCGCCATCTGGTGGTCAGGGGGTCCACACCGTTAGATCAGATTATTACATATTATCAGGGCTCAAAGGGTTAATGAAGTTTGGGTTGAAAGACGTTTAACCGTCCTCCCGTCCTGTCTTCTGGACGTTTGGACCGTATTGTGTCTTTCTTGGTTTTGTGTCTCTTCTTCCTCCTGTTGTCTCTTGTTTGGCGTCTACCAGCCGTCTGAAGACCAAAGTTAATCCTCTGATTTGGTTGTTAGCCTCAAACTGTTGACATGGAGTCAGTATCTTGTGGGATGCCGGACGACTCAAGTTCTACGCAGGATGGCGAGGGATGGGACGGCAAAACGAGCCACAAGGAAATGTCGTTTGACCATAACGTCCATCATTCACACGACCGGGCAGATATCTGTCAAACATCTGACCACCGAGACATGACGTCCTCAGTGGAAGACGAGCAGGAGATGCCAATAGACCGCGTGACGGAGGAGATGTGTTTCAGTCCGTCATACAGCTGTACAGATCTGTCCTCCGTCTTCACCCACAAAGACTCGTCTCCCGTGTCTGACGGAGAGCTGCTCCACCTCCGTTCAACCCAACAAACGCTCACGCTTCAGAACCGCGACGACTCGTCCGGTTTGTCCGATGAAGAGCGGCACTACCGTGATCTCAACCAAGACGTCCGCCCGGCCGTCGAGCAGCCGGAGGAGCAGGTAGCTCTTCACCTGTCTGAGTGGACACGTCACGGCTGCTCCTCCATCTTTGATTAGTTTCATTATTAGTCATCATCATCTTTCACGCCTCTTGTTTCAGTTTGGTTCACTTCACTCTGACTTCTCTTCAGCTCCGTTCACTGTTGTCTCTGCTGCATGTCAGACAGATGAGCATGTCTTCAATGTCTCTGTGAGTACATGTACACCAGTACCCTGTTCACGACTGTCCATGACTGTCCATGACTGTCCAGGACTGTCCATGGCTGTCCAGGACTGTCCATGACTGTCCATGACTGTCCAGGACTGTCCAGGACTGTCCATGACTGTCCATGACTGTCCATGACTGTCCATGACTGTCCAGGACTGTCCAGGACTGTCCAGGACTGTCCATGACTGTCCATGGCTGTCCAGGACTGTCCATGACTGTCCATGACGTCTCCATACAACTCCACATAGAGGACATTGATCTAAAAACCTGGATCAGTTTCTGCTTTGTGCCAGTGAACCAACAGCAGTGAGTTCTGATCCAGGTTTAGAGGATCAGAGTGTGACGGTGGTGCTGCTGTACGTGGACTCACTCACTGCTGATTGATGACATCACAGAGGCAGGATGGTGTCGACAGGTATAAGGTCTATCTGGATATATACCTGATCAGATTGTTCCGTCCACCTGCCTGTCTCTGTGCCGCCGTCCTGCCATGGATGTCCTGAGATCTATGTGCTGCTGGTTGTGTCTCCAGGCTGAGGGAGGGATTAGAGCCGGGGCTGTGGCCAAGGTGGTGGCCGCCGTCGACCTTGCTCGTGTCCGTCAGCCGGTGCATGTCGAAGAGGAGGAGGCTGAGGCTGTAGAGGGAGAGTTAAGGCAGCAGGCTGCCGCCGCCGCCGCCGCCGCCGCCGCCTCCGCCATGTCTGCCGATCAACAGTATCGAGCCAGCTGGACAACAACAAGAGAGCAGGCTGGTCAGATGCTTACTGCTGCTCAGGAGGTTACAGCTGAACCAACCGTGGCGCCGCCTCAGGTTAGCGAGGCCTCCAGAGCAACAAACAGAACTATCAAGAGATTTGACCAAATGATCAGATTCACTTAGAATATGTTGATCTGCACCGGCAAACAATTCATCAGGATAACAACTCCCAGGTGTCCACAGGGACTGTAACAACTCCCAGGTGTCCTAAGAGACTGTAACGACTCCCAGGTGTCCTAAGAGACTATAACGACTCCCAGGTGTCCTAAGAGACTATAACAACTCCCAGGTGTCCATAGGGACTATAACGACTCCCAGGTGTCCTAAGAGACTGTAACGACTCCCAGGTGTCCACAGAGACTTAACGACTCCCAGGTGTCCACAGGGACTATAACGACTCCCAGGTGTCCTAAGAGACTCTAATGACTCCCAGGTGTCCACTGAGACTTAACGACTCCCAGGTGTCCACAGGGACTATAACGACTCCCAGGTGTCCACAGAGACTTAACGACTCCCAGGTGTCCACAGAGACTATAATGACTCCCAGGTGTCCACAGAGACTATAACGACTCCCAGGTGTCCACAGGGACTGTAACAACTCCCAGGTGTCCTAAGAGACTGTAACGACTCCCAAGGTGTCCACAGAGACTATAACGACTGCCAGGTGTCCACAGGGACTATAACAACTCCCAGATGTCCACAGGGACTATAATGACTCCCAGGTGTCCTAAGAGATTGTAACGACTCCCAGGTGTCCACAGGGACTATAACGACTCCCAGGTGTCCACAGGGACTATAACGACTCCCAGGTGTCCACAGAGACTATAACGACTCCCAGATGTCCACAGAGACTATAATGACTCCCAGGTGTCCACTGAGACTATAACGACTCCAAGGTGTCCACAGAGACTATAACGACTGCCAGGTGTCCACAGAGACTATAATGACTCCCAGGTGTCCACAGAGACTGTAATGACTCCCAGGTGTCCTAAGAGACTGTAATGACTCCCAGGTGTCCACAGAGACTATAACAACTCCCAGGTGTCCACAGAGACTATAATGACTCCCAGGTGTCCACAGAGACTATAAATTATTTGCCAGTGCTTTGAGATAATTATTCTCAAAAGATGAATCTAGAAGGACAAATCTCTTGATAACCATGTCATTAATTGTTCCAAACATTTACATTTATATAAATATAAATATATATATACATATTGTCCAGTAACGCTCCTGTGAACTCTGTTGGTTACTCCAGATTCAGACAGCGACAGAAATCTCTTCCCATGTGGACACTGGTCTCGCCTCGTCCCCAGTTCCACATTTCACAGTTTCTAAAGTTTCTGTCCCAAAACATGAGGCTAGCTCCGAGGTAAGAGAGGCACCATCAGGCAAGCAGTAGAAAACAACCTGCAGACAAAGAAAACTGACAAACAACATTTTAAAATGAAATGCTGAAATAATAGAAAGTATGATCCAATAATTGAACCTGTTATTGACCCTTCGCTAAGCCCGCCCCCTTCGTTACTGCTGCTGACCTGTCCCTCGTTCTGTTCTCACAACGAGTCTCTGCTGTAATTCCTGCTGTAATGGGCAGATTAGCACCTTCAGCTAGCTATTATACATTTTAAGTGTTTTCAGATGAACCGTTTTATACAAGAACCCGTTAAAAGGGCTACATACGTGGTGTTGTGCTAACTGAGGCTAAAGCTAACAAGGCCCACCAGTTGATGATGTAGATGACATGGAAATAAAGACAGCGTTGAATCTGAGTATAAACTGATCAGGACAGATGTGCTAACGTTAGCTTAAAACCTGACATCATCCAGGACCGGCTTTTGGTCTGAAAGCGAGTACCGGACACCAGTAAAACGTCCGCCTACAAAGTGCCGTACAAAGTAAAACTACATTATTTCTATTCTATTGTCATATTCTACTGAAATGTCCTGCGTTAAACTATAAATATTATAAATATAATAAGAGTTTTCAGTCCAAAATGGCGGCAGTGACTAAAATTACAACATATTCACGTCACAACTCGGAAAGTCAGAGTTTTCAGAAACTTTCCACTGATGAGGTCGTGAATGCGACATGAGGGGGTGGGAGGTGGTGGGGGTGAACACGGTAAACACCGCCACACCTGAAGGAACCAGTAAACACCTGCTGTGACTAGTTACTGTTGCTAAGCTACGATTGGACAGGAGCTGTTTGGGGGGTTTAGCGAACGCTCAGTTGGTTCTTACTGCTTGCCTGAAATGCAAACTTGTTGTGAGCCGTGATGTAGAAGTGATAAAATAACGTCTATAAAATAACAAAATGAATCCACCTTTAACCGTGTGTTTCTTTCACCCATTTAATCAATAAACTCCAGAACCCATTTATTAATCCAGCTTTATTCAAAGCTTTAATAAACTAACGCTCCGTAGCTCCGTAGTCCCGTAGACCCGTAGATCCTTCCCTGTGCTGTGGTTTAACACAAACCCACATGTTTTATTGATGCCTGTTCCTCCTCTTGGCTCGGTCAGGTTTCCATCGCCGGCTCGGCGATCGCCACTCTACAGAAAGAGTTCTCTTCATCCTCAGCCGCCGCTAGAAAGATCATCAAGCCCGTCAAGTCTCCCAGTCCATCTCGTACGATGGCGGAGACCAGAGGGACGCCGGAGGCCGTCCCCCCACCGTTCAGAGAGATATATCAGAGTCGTTTTGGCTCTGAGTTACAGACGGGGGTGGTGTTCTCGGGGGGCTTGGAGAGAGTTTATGAGGACTGGGGAGCCCAGGTTTGTAATCTAGTGTAGTGGTCTGGATCTGAACAGGACAAGAAAACCTGATAAAGTCCAAACCAGCAATAAAGAATCAAAGTCCAAGACTTTGGTCTGGAGAAAGATGTCTCAACATCCACTTGCTGTGTTGACTCCCTGATATTTTAATAACCTCTCTGACCTTCGTTTTGGTGTCATCAACTGTCAAATTATCCACTTTTATTACACGGCTGTGTTGAGTCCTCGACTCTGATTGGTCAGTCACGGAGTTCTATGGTCGGTTATTTCTTCGTAACGGACCGTTGCTATGGGCGTAGCTCTGATGTCGGACGTGTAATAAGCAGGATAATGTACAGCTAGCGGGTCATTGTTGAGAATTGCTATCCTTTATCCCTTACTTAATTCAAGACATATCAGATCTAAGAGGCAGAATGAACCCTTTTGATTTGACCCAAACCCTTTTGATTATAGCGCCACCCCAAACTTTACAGGAGCGGCTCCTTGACCTTTAGTATTTAGCATTTAGTATTATAGTTTCTTTAAGTCAGGTTTTCTTGATTTATGTGAAAATCCAGGTTTTAATTTCCCTCTAATAAAAACTTTAACATGCTTGTCGATGCTCATTCTCACCTCTTGATCCCACCCAGCCTCCCTTCCTTCCATTTCTGTGCTGTGTCATCTTTTCTTTATTTGTTGGATGTGAACAGGAAGTTAACGTCTTGTCCAGTGTGTGTTCACTATGTTGTTGGTTTTTAGAAGAAGATGCATTGTTTTGTTGAATTCTAACCAATCTGTGACTCTCCGGCAGGTGATGGAGGCAGCAGCTGTACCTGCAGGCGGCGGCGTGATCCCCGCCACACTGGTGTCGGTAAGCTGGATCCTCAATAACCACTAAATATATTGATGAAAATAACATCAATATATTGTGTATGTTGTGTATATATATGTTCTAAAAGTGTTGTTGTGTCTGTTCAGGGCCTGAAGAACACGAATGTGACGGAGGGCGAGTCGGTGACGCTGGAGTGCCAGATCGGCGGTCACCCCACACCCGTCATCATGTGGTTCAGAGAGGACTACAAGATCGAGAGCTCCATCGACTTCCAGATCAGCTACAAGAACGGATTCGCCCAGCTGGTGATCCGCGAGGCGTTCGCCGAAGACAGCGGACGCTTCACCTGCACTGCCACAAACGAGGCAGGAACCGTCAGCACCTCCTGCTACCTGCTCGTCCAGGGTACGTGCAAACAGCAGAACAGGAGGAAAAGCATCAGTCGATACCCGTTGAGACACTCGGGGGAGGGGGGTAGAGGGGGGTCTACTGTGACCCCGAACATCTGTTGCTACATCTGGAATCTGTTCAGTCTGACATGGCATCTCCTACTGGAGACTAACCCTGTCTTTCTCCTCCAGTGTCCGAAGACATCGAGAGCAGAGAGGAGATCGCTGTCGTCACCGAACATGTTGAAACTGCTGAGAAACTGTGAGTCCATTGAGCTATAAAGATGAATAGATGTGGTTAACACAGTCTGCCGGCTCAACATTAACTCAACAAAGGACATTTCAGCTTCTTTATTTCTTAATCGTTGAGACTTAGAGATAGCTAGCGGTAATATAATAATATAATAAATTCAATTTATATAGCGCTTTTCAAGGACTCAAGGACTCGGTACAGCTTGTCCTGGTGATTCTTAAAAGAGATTTGTATTTTCAGAGTAACCGAAGAAACCAAAGAACAGGTGAGCGTGGCCGAGTCAGACGCTGCGGCCGCTGCTCCCTTCTTTATGAGAAAGCCAACCGTGCAGAAGCTGGTTGAAGGAGGAAGTGTCGTGTTTGAATGCCAAGTCGGGGGAAGCCCCAAACCTCACATCATCTGGAAGAAGAGCGGCGTACCGCTCACCACCGGATACAGGTACATAATGTCCTCAAAAACCACTGGTCAGCGCCACCAAAAAACAGAAAATCCACCCTGTGCGTTGCCTCTGTGCTCTGCCTGTCGGAACCTGTGTCCAATTGGACTTGAAGCTGTTGTTACTCACATTGTTCCCTCCCATCTAGATCCTTGCTTGTGTTGTACGAACTCTCAGAAGTACGTCGCTTTGGATAAAAGCGTAGAATGTGTAAATTGTAGAATTGTAGAAACGATGAATCATGTGAATGATGTCTGTAATGACCGCTGCAGCCTCCAGGGGGCAGTAGCCATCATTAACGTGCTTTTTCTCCTCCAGATACAAAGTCGCCTACAAGAAGGAGTCTGGAGAATGCAAGCTGGAGATCTCCATGACCTTCGCCGATGACGCCGGAGAATACTCCGTCTTTGTCAAGAACCAGCTGGGAGAAGTCTCGGCCTCCGCCCATCTGCTGGAGGAAGGTACGTCGACTCTCCATCGATAACATCCACCATGCTGACCTCTGATGTCAGGGTGGGTTCAGCCAATGAACTAAGTTAACTGAGCTCATGTAATATTAATGTGTTGTAATGTTTGTTAACAGAGGAATACGAAATCTACATGAAGAAACAGGAAGCAACCTTTAAGACTGAAGTGACCGCCCTGGTGCAGGAGCCCAAAATGGGAGACGTTCCCCCTATTGCAGTTACAACAATGGAGCAGATGACCACCACCATTATCTCTGGACAGGTATGACCATCACTAGTAATCCTGGGCCTTATGGGCCCCCTGAGGATCTGGGAACCATAGTTTGCACTGTAGCCTTCCTAGAACCTTTCAGATATCTGCTATCACTAAGGAAAGTCTACACTGCAAGTAAAAATAAATTAGGAGAACAATGGACACATTCAAAGTCGTAGCAATGATGGAAACACTTGAAATCATGTGATGTGATCAGGGTGGAGTTGTTGGTTCCAACAGTGGAACTATCACAAGTATTCCCATAGTATCCCGTGATTTTTCCTTTCCTGACCCTGACACTTCTTAGGTTTGCTTGGCAACTAGGGCTTTGCCAATATTTACATAACCACTGAACTGTGATTGGATGATTATTGATTGACAGTCAGAGAACTCAAGAACTCTTGAGGACATCATTTACAGATTTCCAACGTCTCATCTCATCTGCAGGAATTCCATCTTTCTGCCATTGAGCTGAAGATCATCCAGGAGATTGAACTGTGCATTATGAAGATCACATACAGAGAGATCGTGACGGAGGACGGAGAGTTGATGGTGACTGCAGACCCCACCGAGGCAGTGCAGCCCACCTTCGACACTCCCGTCAAAAACTACAGGATCATGGAGGGAATGGGCGTCACTTTCCACTGCAAGATGGCTGGAATGCCACTCCCAAAGGTACCGAATCTTTAAGAAATAAGTTTCCAATAGAGTTCAGAATTACACATTTGTATCCAAAGTGGTCTTACAATGGTCTTCTGTTTGCTACCAGATTGCTTGGTACAAAGACGGCCAGCGTATCAGGCCCGGCGACCGATACCAGATGGAGGTTCTTCAGGATGGACGAGCCAGCCTTCGTGTGCCCGTGGTTCTGCCAGAAGACGAGGGCGTGTACACCGCCTTCACCGCCAACATGAAGGGAAACGCCGTCAGCTCTGGGAAGCTCTACGTTGAGCCGTCCAGAGCTGTGACGCCTCAGAGATTCACCCCACAGCCGGCGATGCAGAGGATCAGGTGAGGTCTCCCTCACAGGAATATGAAATACTTGTAAAAGTGTAGAACTGTGGACGCCAGTGTATCAACGACTCTGCTTCCTTCCTCAGATCCACATCACCTCGCTCTCTGAGCCGCTCTCCCGGACGTTCTTCCAGCCGTTCTCCCGGACGCTCTCCGGCCCGCCGGCTGGACGAGACGGACGAGGCTCAGCTGGAGAGACTCTACAAGCCTGTGTTTGTCATGAAACCTTCCTCATGTAAATGCTCCGAGGGGCAAACTGCCAGGTTCGACCTGAAGGTCGTCGGCAGACCGATGCCCGACACGTACTGGTTCCACAATGGTGAGTAAAAAAATTATAAATCTTCATTAATTTGTTCTTGAATAAGATTCGTTAAAAATAACCAAAATCTGTACATCGCCTCCTCAGGACAACAAGTGGTTAGCGACTACACCCACAAGATCGTGGTTAAAGAGGACGGTACCCAGTCCCTGATCATCGTCCCAGCCATGCCTCACGACTCTGGAGAGTGGACCGTCGTCGCTCAGAACCGAGCTGGACGGACGTCCATCTCCATCACTCTCACTGTTGATGGTAAGACTGCAGCTCACCGTGGATGTTCTGTGAACACTGTTTTGAAGAGGAGACTTGTGAACGTTTGTTGACTTCCTTTCTTTCTTTTTTAGCTAAAGAAACCTTGGTGCGCCCTCAGTTTATTGAGAAGCTGAGGAACATCAGTGTGAAGCAGGGCACTCTGGTTGAACTGGCTGTCAAAGCCATCGGAAACCCGCTACCTGACATCGTCTGGCTGAAAAACAGCGACATCATCAGCCCACACAAACACCCACACATCAGGTAGGTTTTATATTAGCTGTTCAGCACCCAAACTGAGTTGACCGTAAACCCACAGGACCGTTGAAGTCATTTTGTAATTATATTTAGGGACAGTAGATACTGGCTCTAGGGACGTAGAACGTCTCCTCTCTGACAGGGAAGGAACCGGAGCGGGTGCGGGAGGTGGAGCGGTAACAACTAGACATAGTTGGGCTCAACTCCATGCGGGGCCGGTGTGAGGATACTAACGAGCCCCCTGCTGAGCGCCGCTGTGTTGGAGTTCTCCCCGGAGAACCAGAGGGTCGCCTCTATGTGACTGCGAGTCGCTGGGAGGAAGTCTCTGACTGTTGTTTGTGCTTATGTACCAAACAGCAGCTCAGAGTACCCGACCTTCTCTGACTGATTGTCGAACCTCAGATCCAGGAGGAGCAATGCGGACTCCGTTCTGGCCATGAAACAGTGGACCAGCTCTTTACCCTTGCGGGGCTGTTGGAGGGGTCATGGGAGTTTGCCCATCCAGCCTACATGTGTTTTGTGGACTTGGAGAAGGCTTACGACTGTGTCCCCCGGGGAGTCCTGTTGGGGGGTACTGTGGGAATATGGGGTACCGGGGTCATTTTTACAAGCCATCCGGTCCTTGTATAACCAAAGTGAGAGCTCTGTCCGAATACTCGGTACAAAGTCAAACACGTTTCCGGTGGGTGTTGGCCTCCGCTAGGGTTGTCTCTCGTCTGACTATCCTCCCTTTGGAGGTTTTCCAGGCACGTCCAACTGGTAAGAGGCCCCGGGGTCGACCCAAAACACGCTGGAGAGATTATATATCTGGTCTGACCTGGGAACGCCTCGGGGTACCCCAGAAAGAGCTGGAAAACATTGCTGGGGAGAAGGACGTCTGGAATTCCCTGCACAGCCTGCTGCCCCCGCGATCCGGCCCCGGATGAGCAAAAGATAATGGATGAATCTCCATTCATCCGTTGAGTATCCTCACACCCACCTTGCATGAAGGTGAACCCAACTATATCTAGTTGATACGGCTCCACCTCCCGCACCAGCTTCGGCATTCAGTGTTTATACTCAATTTCCTCCGTCCCCATCTGAAAATGTAGCAATTCATCCAATATTTTGAACTTTCTGTATTTATGATTTGATGTTTTTATTTTGATGACTTAAGAACTGACTAGTCAAGTACCTGTTCCAACGTATTCGTCAAAGCAAGTGTGGGTTTTCATTGTATTAAAAACACAAATGTTAAAGATATTCTGATATGACAAATCCATCTTCCAGGGTTGAAGGAACCAGAGGAGATGCCAAATTCCAGATTCCCTCAGCAGCTGGCTCAGACAGTGCCTGGTACACCGCCACAGCCATCAACAAGGCTGGCAGAGACACCACTCGCTGCAGAGTCAACGTTGAGGTGGATTATGTTGAACCTGAACCAGAGAGGAAGCTCATTATTCCCAAAGGAACCTACAAAGCCAAAGAGATCGCCCCTCCAGAGGTGGAGCCCCTCCATCTGCGATATGGTCAAGACCAGTGGGAGGAGGGCGACCTCTATGATAAAGAGAAGCAGCAGAAACCACAGTTCAAGAAGAAGCTGACCTCTGTCCGAATGAAGCGCTTCGGTCCGGCTCATTTCGAGTGCAGACTGACCCCTATTGGTGACCCCACCATGATGGTGGAGTGGCTGCACGACGGGAAACCCCTGGAAGCTGCTAACAGGCTGCGCATGGTCAACGAGTTTGGCTACTGCAGTCTTGACTATGAAGTTGCGTACGCTAGAGACAGCGGCGTCATCACCTGCAGAGCTACCAACAAGTACGGCGTCGACCAGACCTCGGCCACCCTGGTTGTCAAGGACGAGAAGGGTCTCGTTGAGGAAACGCAGCTTCCTGAAGGCAGGAAGGGAGCACACCGAATCGAAGAGATAGAGCGCATGGCTCACGAGGGAGGACCCTACGGAGTCACTGCTGAGGAAGATTCTGAGAAAATGAAACCTGAGATTGTCCTTCTTCCTGAACCAGCCAGAGTGCTGGAAGGCGAAATAGCACGATTCCGCTGCAGAGTGACGGGCTATCCAGCACCCAAGGTGAACTGGTATCTCAACGGACAACTTATTCGCAAAAGCAAGAGATACAGACTTCGGTATGACGGCATTTACTACCTGGAGATCACTGACATCAAATCCTATGATTCAGGAGAGGTCAGAGTAGTGGCCGACAACAACCTGGGCTCAGCCGAACACACCGTGAAGCTGGAGATTCAGCAAAAAGAGGACTTCAGGACTCATCTGCGCCGAGCCCCAGAGGGTAAGGCAGCTGAGGCCGCACCCGAACCTGGAAAAGTACAATTTGAGGTGGTGAAGGCTGACATAGCCACAGATGACTCTCAGCTGAAAGAGGTGGTCAAGCTGAAGAAGGCCCAGAGAAATGTCCATGAGAAATCCACAGAGGAGTCAGAGGAGCTGAGGGGCAAGTTCAAGCGCAGGACAGAGGAAGGATATTACGAGTCCATCACCGCCGTGGAGCTCAAGTCACGTAAGAAGGACGAGTCCTACGAGGATCTGCTGAAGAAAACAAAGGAGGAGCTGCTTCACCGTGCCATGGCGAAGGAGGAGGCTGAGAAGAAGAAGGAAGAGGAGCACCGCAAGATTACAGCTAAAGCTCTAAAACCAGAGAGGGTCAAGCTGTCAGCTAGCATGGAAGCTCCTAAGATCCTGGAGCGTATTACCAGCCAGACAGTCAACCAGGGCGACGAAGTCAAGTTCAGAGTCAGAGTGGTCGGCAGACCGGAACCCGAGTGCCAGTGGTTCAAGAACGGTGTTCAGCTGGAGAAGTCTGACCGTATTTACTGGTTCTGGCCTGAAGATCACGTGTGTGAACTGGTGATCAGGAATGTCAGAGCTGAGGACTCCGCTAGTGTCATGGTTAAAGCATCGAGCACTGCCGGAGAGACTTCAAGCCACGCTTTCCTGCTGGTGCAAGGTGACAACTCTTGATGTTCTACAGTCTACATGTAATTCTGCATTTGACTCGGGTGCTTTGTAACAATGGTTTTGTTGTTATTTTTGCAGGAAAGCAAGTCATCTCCTTCACACAGAAGCTGGAGGATGTCAACGCCAAAGAGAAGGACACCATGGCGACCTTCGAGTGTGAAACCAACGAGCCTTTTGTCAAAGTCAAATGGTTGAAGAACAACGTGGAGATCTTCTCCGGAGACAAATACAGGATGCACTCTGACAGAAAGGTTCACTTCCTGTCTGTGCTGGTGATTGGCATGAGGGATGACGCCGAATACTCCTGCTTGGTTGTAGACGATGACGTCAGGACAACTGCCAAGCTCAACGTTGAAGGTGGGTCGGTCAACAGCTGAGGATAATAGAGATAATGGACACAGAGGCATATCCCAACACTGGCTCCGAGCTTTGAACTGATCCTTTATAGTCTTCATCTTAGTCTCCCTCTAGCCATACAGGAAATATTATAAAATCTTGTTGTGTTGTTGTGGAAAGAGCTTTTGAATGTAAATACAATGTAGGCACTTTACCTAAATGACATCCGTAAATACAGCAAATTAACTCAAGTGTACAAAGCACAGCTTTAATCTGCAAAATGTAGATGCACTTTGTGTTTATTTCCAATAAGCTCATATTTGCAAACAAGGATTTGCAAGCAAAACTTTTAGATGATTCATAAACAAGATTTTTTGATTTGCAAACAAAAGTTTTTCGTACACATTAATGCATTTGTAATCACTGATGTCCCGTCTGTTTCATGTGATCAACAGGAGCTCCGCTGGAGATCCTAAAGCAGCTGGAGAGCACCGAGGTTCCCGAGACGTACTCTGGAGAGTTCGAGTGCGTCGTGTCCCGTGAGGACGCCGAGGGCAGCTGGTTCTTTAAAGAGAAGCTGCTCTCTCCCAGCAGTAAATACGTCATGTCCTCCCGCCGTGGACGGCACACCCTGTCCGTCAAAGACGTCAAGAAGGAGGACCAGGGAAAATATACCTTCAAAGTAGGCGACTTCAAGACGAGTGCATCGCTGAAAATGAAATGTGAGTGATCCGTCCAGAAATTAGTTCTAAAGAAAGACATGTGTGTCTTGATGTTTCAGTAACATGTGTGTCTTGATGTTTCAGTCAACATGTGTGTCTTGATGTTTCAGTGCGTCCGGTGACCCTGATGCAGCCTCTGACTGACCTGACGGTCTGCGAGGGCGACATCGCTCAGCTGGAGGTGAAGTTCTCGCAGGAGAACGTTGAAGGAAACTGGATGAAGACCGGACAGCCAGTTGTGGCCTCCAGCCGCGTCCACATCGTTATCGACAAACAGATCCACAAACTCCTGATTGAAGACACCATTAAGGATGACCATGGGATCTACTCCTTTGTGGTTCCCGCTCAGGAGATCTCAACCTCTGCGAAGCTCATTGTTCAGAGTACGACACCTCAGATGTATTTTTCTAAAGGATTTAGTATTTCAAAATAAAACGTTACAAACTAAAGATTTTCTCTTTGGTTGCAGAAATCGGCGTCTTGGTCCCGCTGAAGGACACGAGTGCTGTTGAGGGCACCAAGGCCGTCCTGGAGACCAAGATCTCCGCTCAGGATGTCATCTCAGTCAAATGGTTCCACAACGACAAGCTGCTGACGCCCAGCGACCGAGTCCAAGCGGTGGCGAAGGGAGCCAAGCAGCGCCTGGTCTTCAACAGGACCTACGCCTCCGACGAAGGACGCTACAAACTGGTGGTCGGCCGCGCCGACACCAGCTGTGCATTCTCTGTTCAGAGTAAGTAAACATAAATATCATCTGTGTGTATGTCAACACATGCTTGAACCTCACTTAGTTAGATGAGTACATGAACAGAATCACGCTTCCCTTGTTTCACTTATAATGTTCATATACTATGTATTCATCACACCAATAATAAAGGGAGTAACTCAAGAACTCGTCCTCGTACTGACGTAAAGCTTCAAAAACACATTTTCTGGCACATTCAAAACACCTCAAAACAGAGAAGAGAGAGATCTGGTTCCATTGATGCCACATTTAATGGACACGGTCATTAAACATGCTTTCAGAATTCAGCTCCTAACTGAGGCCAGTTGCATAAAAACAGAACTCGTCTGTCTCTTTAATATAACTAATATATGAAATCCTGCTGTTTACTGATGAGTCTCGAATCTGAACCAGTTAGAATGGGAAGAATGATATATTTACATGTCTGGAATAATAAATGAAAGATATTTACAGTCAGGGAAACCTCCATACCGGCGACTCCGAAACTCTAAACCTGCATACAGTCTCACACTGCAGTATTTATACATGAACTACACAGAACTACAGTATTTATACATGAACTACAGAGAACTACAGTATTTATACATGAACTACAGAGAACTGCAGTATTTATACATGAACTACAGAGAACTACAGTATTTATACATGAAGAACTACACATAGAGAACTACACGGAGTACTTCAGATCTGATCTGACCGACTCAAATAGCTCCATCTGCTGGACTCTCTGATTATTACACCTTCTGTCTCTTTATTCTCTTAATGGAAGATGTACACAGGAACTTGACTTGGTGATTGAGCAGTAAAAAACAATAAAATAAAAAAGGTGAAGTTCAAAAGATAACCACAGTTAAATACAATAATTATATACACTTAAGAAATATAAAATATACAAATACTGTACATATTATGTGAGGATATGTGGTGGGTGGGGGATTAAGGAGGGAACTGTGACGGTTGTTGAGGCCCGTTCAGGTGTCTGGTGGTTCTGGAGCTTTCTGAAGAGAGTGCCGATGTCAACTGAGCCAGAACCAACTGGATCTTTCTGATAGTTAACGTTAATATTGTAATGTTGATTGTTAGTAAAACTCTTGTTCCGTCTCTCAGCCGTCCAGATCGTGAAACCAATTAAGGACAAGCAGTGCTCTGAGTCTGAGAATGTCACGTTTGACGTGGAGGTTTCCCACGAGGGCATCGACGCCTTCTGGACCTTCAAGAGGCAGCCGATCAAAGCCGGCGCCAAGTACAAGATGGAGTCCAAGAACAAGCACCACACGCTCACGGTCCTGAACGCCATGAAGGATGAAGAGGGCGAGTACATGTTCGCCGCTGGTGAGAAGATGTGTAGCGCTTCACTCACTGTAACAGGTAAGCCGATTCGTCAGCAGTCTCAGAGACGGTTTCTACCGCCAGGTAACACGTTGTAGTGCTGACTGGATTATCTCCTGCCACCAGGTGGCGCCATCAAGAAGCCCCTGCATGATCTGGTGGTGGCGGACTCCCAGACCTCCGTGCTGGAGTGTGAAGTCGCCAACCCCTCCGCCGAGGGCAGGTGGCTGAAAGACGGCAATCCCGTGGACCTGAACGAGAACACGCTGAGCGAGGTGGACGGTGCCGTCAGACGCCTTGTCATCGTGATCACCAAAGCCACCGACGTCGGAGAGTACACCTACCAGGTGGCCACCTCCAAGACCTCCGCCACCCTGAAAGTGGAGGGTAGGTCCAGACACATCCCTACATTTATTTCATAAAGGAGCTGTGGAAGTACAGAGTGTATGATTTTATTTGTTCCACCATAGTCTAGTGACAAAAATCACAATAAATCAGAATATCAAATACTTAAAAATCACAATACATATGGAATGGAGTGTGATATTTGGTAAACATCTCTCCCCATCAGTGGCACCACTGACCCTGTATTAACACTGTTTGTATCCACAGCTGTGAAGATCAAGAAGACCCTGAAGAACCTGAACGTGGTCCAGACTCAGGAAGCCATGTTCAGCCTGGAGCTGACCCATGAGGACGTGAGGGGAGCGCAGTGGATCAAGAACGGCGTTGAGATGCAGCCCAGCGATAAATACGAGATCACTATTGAAGGCACGGTACACACCCTGAAGATCAAGAACTGCACCACGCAGGACGAGTCCGTTTACTCCTTCAAACTGGGAAAACTGTCAGCCAACGCCAGACTCAACGTGGAGAGTAAGCCACCACTCGTTTTTACAAGTCTCTCCCAAAGAAAACTGTTCCATAGCAAATTGTAAAAGTGTCACATATTTCCTCGCAGCCATCAAGATCCTGAAGAAGCCGAAGGACGTGACATCGCTGTTGGGTGCAACTGCCGTATTTGAGGTGGGCATCTCGGAGGACGACATCCCGGTGAAGTGGATGTTCAACAACGTGGAGCTGAGGCCCAGCGACAGCTACAGGATGCTCTCTGAGAAGAAGACCCACAAACTCATCGTCCAGGACGTGGACAACAGCAAAGAGGGCGTGTACACCGCCCTGGTGGGCCACCTCCAGTGCAGCGCTCGCCTCATCGTCGAGTGTAAGTATTAGCATAGCACAGCACATTAGCACTCTTTGAAAATGACCAACATGAATCCTTATTATTGTTGAGCTGAGTGTTGTCAACCAGCAGTTCAGTGTCAGAACACCACTGTTGAGTTACTACTTTTGACATCTCTCTGCATGGACTTTATGAAGCTAACGGAAACACCGGCTTCCAGCAGATATTCTTTCTGTATTATTAAACATCATGAAGAATCATCATCCTAAAACAGCTGCATGTTCATGCTTCCCCTCAGCCCTGCGAGTCACCAGACCCCTGAAGAGCGTCCAGCTCCCGGAGACCCAGGTGGCCACGTTCGAGTGTGAGGTTTCTCACTTCAACGTGCCGTCCACCTGGCTGAAAGACGGCGTGGAGATCGAGATGAGCGAGAAGTTCAGGATCGTTGTTCAGGGGAAACTCCATCAGCTGAAGATCATGAACACCAGCAGGGACGACTCTGCAGAGTACACCTTCGTCTGCGGCAACGACCGCGTGTCCGCCACGCTCACCGTTAACCGTAAGCTCTTTAGCTGCTCTCTCTGATGGAAACATCACATCATTCAGAATCAGGACTGTCTAACAGCTTTGTTGTTGTTTTCCAGCCATCGTCATCTCAACGATGCTGCAGGACCTGAACGCTCAGGAGAAAGACACGGTCACATTCGAGGTGAACATCAACTATGAGGGAGTCACGTACAAATGGCTGAAGAACGGCGTGGAGATCCGGTCCACGGACAGATGCCAGGCTCGCTGCAAACAGCTCTCTCACACTCTGAGCATCAGGAACGTTCACTTTGGAGACAGCGCCGAGTACACCTTCACGGCCGGCTCTGCACTCACCACCGCCAAACTCTACGTCGAGTGTAAGACTTGTTCTGATTTGGTCTCCACCAACTCCTGCTGTCAGTCTCTGACTGTCTGTCTGCTGTTTGCTGGTAGGCAGGTAGTGTACAGTGACTTCATCAGAGCAAACAAAGCCAACATAAAGGGAGCACTGCAACCACCAGAACACCACAAGAACCACATTAGACCTCAAGAACCTCCCTAATGACCACTGGTACCTCCTCAATGACCACAACCATTCAAAGAGCCTGTAGAACCTCCAAGAACCCAAGACCACTAGAACCTCCCAATGACCAATAGAACCTCCCAATGACCACTAGAACCTCCTAAAGGAGCTGCCCTATATGGCAGCATGGCATCATGAGCTGTGTTGATGAGATCATTGAACGTACAGTAAAGTGTCATTAAGAGGCTAAACCAGTCGGGTGTGTGGTGGCAACTTCTGTTTAATAAAGTACAAAGTCAATGTCAGAACTTTTCTTTCGGTTAGTTTAATTCAAACATCTGCAGATTGACCTGATATATTTTATAGCATTTTCCAGAACCTGCCCTGTTGACACGTCTGTCACAAACACACCTGTCGGTGGTGAAAATATCTTTTACTCTTTCAATGAATTCTCACCTAACCAGAAAGACCGTGTTGTTTGAGTCACCTGGATCCTCGGATCACAACGGTCATTGAGTCCCGGTCCCCCCCCCCCCACTACTACACCCTGTTTGACGGGGAGGTTGAGGTTAGAGTCCCAGACTCCAGCCGTGCACGGTCTTTACCTTCAGCACTGAGTTCCAGGGGTCCCCCTCACACAAGTGATCCTGCCGACAACGCCAAGTTTGTAGTGACAATTTCTGTTCATATAAGCACAAAGTTAAAACTTATCTTTCGGTAAGTTTAATTCAAACATCTGCAGATTGACGAGCACAGTCAACTGAGTGAGCTGAAGCAAGTGAGCCCAGAAGAGAGCAGTTTTTAATACAACATGCACACACTGACACTTGCGAGGTCAGGGAAAGATAGAAAATGAATCAGTATCTCTAAGCTAGTATAGAACAGCATCTTCACAGACAGCAGAGCACTTCAGGACATCTTATCTAGGACAGCCATGACTTGTCTCCGGACATTAACTAAGACACTAGCAGTTTGTTATTTGCAGAGGATTAAAACGTAGGGTCTCTTCACATTTTTGTGCTTAGTTCACAGTATATGGGGTCTTGATGTCTTTACAAGTACATGGTTAACGTTTATTAGCTTGCGCCTGGGGGTCTGGAAGTTTCTAACAACAGATATTTAAAATTCTGTCCCAGGTGTTAATTCTATCAGACTAATCTCCCTGTTGTTTGTTTGTTTGTTCCGCTGCAGCTCGCGTGGTTGAGTTTACTAAAGACCTGAAGGACATGAAGATCACAGAGAAGAAGAGAGCGACTTTTGAATGTGAAGTTTCTGAGCCGAACATCCAGGTGATGTGGATGAAGGACGGTCAGGAGCTGGAGATGTCCGACAGGTACAGCAGTAACTCTTCTACGAGCTCTACCAACATCAAGAAAACAAAAGAAATCAACTTCCTATGTGACCTTCTGTTTGTCCTGCAGATATAAAATGACCTCGGATAAATTTGTGCACCGCCTGGTTCTGCCGTCAGTCCGCATGTCTGATGCCGGAGAATACACCGCCGTGGCCGGGTCAAGCATGTCCAAGGGCACCCTGGGAGTGGCGGGACGGGATATTAAGATCTCAGAGCCCGCTAGCAGGGACATCACTGTGAGTTCATGTAGTTATCTACATACTAATGATTCACTATTTAAGATTTTCCTGTAACTTATAAATAATCACATTTTTATCCCAGGAATTCTCACCATGAATTAATTCTGATTTTAACAACAGAACTGCAAATAATTGACTATTATCTGTAGGGATGCACCGATACCACTTTTTTCAGACCGAGTACAAGTACTTACATTTGGGTTCTCTCCGATACCGAGTACCGATACGAGTACTTCTCTGTGTCTAAAGACCCTCGTTAACAGCCAGCTGGAGGGTGTGAGGACACACGGTAGGCTGGGGAGTCCCGCATACGAGGTGGTGCGCCGTGACCGGCTCTAGGTCAGCTTGGAAAGGCTCGGGGTGAAGGTGCTTCCCGGAGCCCCAGACAAAGTGTCACCGTGGCGGACTGTCCTCAGTGCGCCCCGACTGTGTCGTGCCCCTAGGGCGGGGCTCGGGCCACGTAAAAGGCGTCAGGGGTCTGCGGCGATGTCGGCAACCCACCCGACCCGTCTTGAAACACGGACCAAGGAGTCTAACGCACATGCGAGTCAGAGGGTGCAAGCAAAACCCCGTGGCGCAATGCAAGTGAGGGCCGGCGCCGCCGGCTGAGGTGGAGTTGGGCACACCACTGGCTCGTCTCGCCCGCAACGTCGGGGAGGTGGAGTGAGAGTAAAGTGGTATCGGTGCCGTTGTATCGGAGCTGCTTAGCAAGTACGAGTACATGAGCACAGTATCGGACCTGATACTGGTATCGGGTATCAGTGCATCCCTAGTTATGTGTTTTCAAATTGTCTGATGCTTTACTTTAAAGCTCGTTAGTTTATTTAGTAGTAGATTCTCTAAAAAACGTTTGATCTACTAAAACTAAACTGGTTCCTGCAGGCGTTTTTCCAGATTTGATTCTCATTCGTCTGTTTTTGCAGGTCGTTGAGAAACAAAGAGCGACCTTCGAGTTCGAGGTGAACGAGGACGACGTGGACGGTCGCTGGCTGAGGAATGACGTGGAGATCCAGTTCTCGGTGGAGGAGCGGTTCAACTATGCCACCATCAGGAAGCTTCACCGCCTCACTATCTCCGAGACGTACAGGAGCGACGCTGGAGAGTACACCTTCATCGCCGGCAAGAACAGGAGCACCATGACGCTCCATGTTAGACGTAAGAGACCTGCTGATCACTGCTGTTATACTTTATCAAAACATTCCTTGAAAAACGCGGTAACTTGTTGCTAATTTAATGGACAATGTGACAGAATCACAGAGTAGTGTCCCGAGGGCCGAGTTGACCAGTGGAGCGAGACGTTACAGCTGCAGAAATTAACTTTCCCATTAGCACAGCAGCCGACAGTGAAAACACTTTTAAAGCACTTGTTGTATATTCTGAGGTGTGTAAAAACGTTTCCTAACCTTCATCTCTTCAGTGCCGGAGCCTCCTCAGATCGTCCGCCACGTGCAGCCCCAGACGGCAACATCAGGTAGATCGGTCCGCTTCTCGGTGCAGGTGAGCGGCCTCCCGAAGCCTCAGGTGTCCTGGTACAAAGACTCCCAGGCTCTGTCCACCAGCTACAAGTGCAAGTTCCTCCACGACGAAGACGAGCACACGCTGCTGCTGCTTGAGGTGTTCCCCGAGGACACCGCCGTCTACAGCTGCGAGGCCAAGAACGACTACGGAGAGGCAACGAGCTCCGCCTCTCTCTCTGTGGAAGGTACGGTTGGTTAAGTTTATCACGGCGAGGTGTCCAGATGTGTTTGTAATAATTTCCCAATTTCAAGAACTTCCCAAACTCGTCTACTAAAGTTACTGAATGTCTTCAAATGACTCATTTAGTCTAAAACCAGAAGTGGAACCAAATCATGTTTTGTATTTAAACTTGATTGGTTATCAATACGAGTTTGAAGCAGCTGGCATGACCTCTGGTCATGAGGGCTGATGGGTCAGGACCCAAAGAACTAGATTGCGGGTACAAGCGGCTGAAATGGGTTTCCTCAGGAGGGTGGCTGGCGTCTCCCTCAGAGATAGGGTGAGAAGCTCAGTCCTCCGTGAGGGACTCGGAGTAGAGCCGCTGCTCCTTTGCGTTGAAAGGAGCCAGCTGAGGTGGTTCATCTAGTACGTGCCCCCCCCCGAGGTGTTCCAGGCACGACCAGCTGGGAGGAGGCCACAGGGAAGACCCAGGACTAGGTGGAGAGATTATATCTCCACTCTGGCCTGGGAACGCCTCGGGATCCCCCAGTCAGAGCTGGTTAATGTGGCCCGGTAGGGAAGTTTGGGGTGATGGAGCTGTTGCCCCCCCGACCCGACCTGGATAAGAGGCTGTATTACTGTCATTGATTGTGTTTTTGTCATCTTGTGTGTTTTCCAGTTCCTGAGGTGGTCGAAACCATGGCTCAGGTGTCTGCTCCGGTCCTCATCGCTCCCATGCGGGACCTCCTGATCACAGAGGGACACCCTGCCCAGTTCCAGTGCACCGTCTCTGGGGAAGGTAGTGACCACTGCTCGCCTTGTTCTGGTTGTTGGTTTAAAATAATAAATACTGTCACATTTTACTGTCCAGAAGTTTAGAGACTTGTTTACCATGAATCCTCTAGTTGTTAGTAGTATTACTTGCAGTAATTTCATAAGAAAACACACACGATCCTGATGGAAATGAACTCTGCGTCTCCAGATCTGCAGATTTCTTGGTTCTGTGGTGACAAAGAGATCAGACAGTCAGACATCTTCAGGATGTCTCATGATGGTGAAACCTGCCGGTTGGAGATTTCCAGAGTTCTCCCCAACCACGAGGGAGAGTTCTCATGTGTTGCCACTAACTCGGCAGGAATGGCCACATGTGCCGCGACTCTGAATATTGACGGTGAGTAGTTCGGATGTTGACGTGTCGACGACGTGCAGATCAAACTGTCGCTGTCAGACCGGAACGCTCTGCATGTGCTTCTATCGTCAAACTAAGATCTACTCTGCAGCATGTTTAACTAGAGATGCTCTGATTTCAGCTCAACGTCTGACGGGTTGATTTACACTAAACATCTTCTCAAAGTTCATCTTAATCAGAGACAAAATCTGAATCTAGGTCTTAATCTAGAATCTAGTTAGAATCCATGGCCCCGACCACGGCTCTATAACATCAGTAAGTTAGAATCTATGGCCCCGACCACGACTCTATAACATCAGTAAGTTAGAATCTATGGCCCCGACCACGACTCTATAACATCAGTAAGTTAGGATCTACGGCCCCGACCACGGCTCTATAACATCAGTAAGTTAGGATCTACGGCCCCGACCACGGCTCTATAACATCAGCAAGTTAGGATCTATGGCCCCGACCACGGCTCTAT
>CAKAOH010028999.1:0-12252 GCA_916701665.1 Sebastiscus tertius | reverse complement strand
ACATAACACATCATCATACACTAACATAACACATAGTAATACACTAACATAACACACAGTAATACACTAACATAACACATAGTAATACACTAACATATCACATAGTAATACACTAACATATCACATCATCATACACTAACATAACACATAGTAATACACTAACATATCACATCATCATACACTAACATAACACATAGTAATACATTAACATAACACATGGTAATACATTAACATAACACATGGTAATACACTAACATAACACATAGTAATACACTGACATAACACATTGTAATACACGTCAACTGTAAATAAAACAATAACTGACACTGTTTAAATGACAAAAACACAAAGAAAATAGACTGAATCTGTCATGATCTAACAGATAAATATCATCATTTAACATGGATAATACCCTTACACACCCAAGAATACTTATTAATTACTTTAGTTTCTTCTTGAGTAATGCTCTTTTAGTGTTTTTTTTAAAACCATATATAGTATTTTGTTGTGTAATATGATTTGGGAGTGCATTCCATCCTTGCATTGCTCTGTATTTTGCTGTACTTTGACCTGATTTGGTTTTGGATCTTGGTAAAGTAAAACAACCTGCAGCAGCAGCATGCCTTGTGGAATAATTGTGTGTATCTGTACTAAAGGATAGCAAAGCTAGCAGTGGCTCAGTGTTGTTGGCAGGCAGCCCTGACAACGGTACACACCGTTGTTAGCTACAGACGTCCTCAGGACTGTCCTTGTCCGTTTGTTGACATATTCAGTGTTTTCTTCTCCCTGATACTTGGCCATTGTTCTGTCAGCTCTTTGGTTGTTTTGTTATGCAGGGCGAGGCTGTTTAGCAGAGAGGGAAGGCTCTTTGAATATAACTATTATTACTATTATTGTTCTTTTAAATCAAAGCTTAAAACCTTCCTGTTTGCTGCTGCTGCCTTTTATTAAACCAAATAATGATCTTATACTGCACTAGAGCTTTTACTCGTGTGTGTTATATTCTATTTTAGCTTCTATCCTAGCTTTTATTTTTAGCTTGTTTTTATTTCCTAATCTTTAATGTTTTTATGTTTTTATAACTGTTTTAATTATGTCTTAATGTTCTTTTGCACTTTGTCGCAATGTTCTTTAATGTTTATGTAAAGCACTTTGAATTGCCCTGTTGCTGAAATGTGCTCTACAAATAAAGCTGCCTTGCCTTGTTAGCTACAGATGTGCTCAGGACTGTCCCTGTCTTTGATTTTCTATTTATTAGACCTTCTAACTTATGTTAGGGCTCTTTTCATTTAACGTGTGTAAAATGTCCTTTTTTTTGCAGGAGTCGGGATGGCTGGGACTGGAGAGGGAAAGAAAGAGGAGGCCGACTACAAGAGGCTGCACAGCTTCCCTCTCATCAGGGTAGGACAGAAGCAGGACAATCAGTACCTCTGGGTACCACAACATCCAACATCCAACATCCAACAACATCCAACATCCAACAATTCAACTACAATGACTCCATCAAACATCACATTTAGATGTGGAGGCTGGGGCAGTGGCTCCCAACCTTTTCCCCTTTAAGGGACTCCTTCTCTATCATTGAGTAAACTGACTAAGTGACATATTTCATATCAGATTCAATGCATAACAAGAACAGTACAGAACAACTGATAAACCTTACTATTAACCCAAATAGTGAACGCAAGTACTGCAGGAAGTTTGTATAAAATGAGCGATTTGGATGAATTTTGAGCATTTTCTTGTGAATATCACATCAGAGATGAGTGTTCCTGTTATTTTTAATACAATTCTTAGTCTGTATTATGTTTTTTTTTTTTTAACAATCATACACACTTAAAGCAGCAGTGGGTATAAATGGAGCAAATATGATTAAAAAAAAGTTATTTTTATATAACGGTCACTATATGCTGAGAGACACTCATGTCCCCTTCAGGGTGAATTTTAATAACTTTGTTGAGCTTTAGTGCCATCATTATGTCAAACTTGAATTGCCCAATATTTGGGTTTATGACTAAATACAGACAAAACTCCTGACGTCCCCATCAGCCTCAGCTGCAGGCTGTTTAGTGCATGTTCGCATGCTGATGTTAGCATTTAGCTGTGCTTAAGTACAGCCTCACAGAGCCATTAGCATGGAAGAATCTATCACTCTTGGCGTCGCAACAAACAACTTTTAACTCTGATGTGTGTCTAGTGCCATGACCTCTTTTATTTTTCATGACTTTTAACCCTATAGACCCTTTAACAGCTTGCAAGCAATGATGATGTACGCAGTTTGGCACTGGAAGTATGGCGGAGTGCAAATGCTTGTCCAGCTATATAAAGGTGCAGTGGGTAGAAATGAAGCAAATATGATTAAAAAAAATATATTTTCATACAACGGTCACTATATACTGACAGTGGTAGTACATGAGACATGAGGTAATCTGAAAATATCATGTGCCTCTATGTCTTCCAGTGCTCCTAGTGGCATCTACAAAATGTCACAGACGGAGGGAAACAACCAATGACAAAGTGATTAGTGAATTAGATTAGAGAGTTCAATGCATAACAGTACAAAACAACTGATAAACTTTACAATTAACCCAAATAGTGAACACAATAAATGCAGGAAGTTGTGTAAAATGAGCGATTTGGATGAATTTTGAGCATTTTCTTGTGAATCTCACATCAGAGACAAGTTTTTTTTTTTTCTTTTTAATACAATTCTTTGTCTGTATTATGTCTTTTTTTATTTCAACAATCATACATACTTAATAAACTTTTTTTTTGACATATTCAGTGTTTTCTTCTCCCCGACACTTGGCCATTGTTCTGTCAGCTCTTTAGTTGTTTTCTAATGCAGGATGAGGCAGTGCAGCTGTGAAGATAACTATTAGGTATTCAGGTCTTCACTGTGTCCTTGTCCTGTTTATATCTTAAATAATAATCCAAATCTTAAAAATAATAATTTAATTTAGTTCTCTTCACAGAAATGAATGAAATGCTGAGATAAAGGCCAACTGTATATTTTTTGATATGGTTGCTTTACATCCCTTAGAATCACTGGTGGGGGTCAGTACGCCCAGTTTGTTAACCAGTGGGTTGACGTTTAGTAGGCACATGTATAGTTGTGATGTAGGGAGCGCATCTACAGTATGTTCCCCAGCTCAATATCCTCATAATATGACACATTAAATTAAGGAGACCTTTCAGAGGGTTTTATGTTCTCAGCAGTGTTTGTTTCTCTAGGTCAATATGTAGAAATGGAAATGAAACAGGTTTATTTCCAAGCGTGTTTTCACATACAAGGAATTGGCCTCGGTGGTGTGAGAAAATAAGTCTGAATACTTGTTTGTGTGAGTCTCACTCTCATACTGATAAACATGTAAACCCTCACCATCTGTTTATTGTCCTCAGCATACGGACATGCCAGAGGAGATGAGGGTTGAGACCATGGAGCTTTGTGTGACCGCCTGTGAAAAGTTTGCAACCAACAATGAGGTAAGTGTATCGACCATTTCACAGCTGTGAACATTCCAGATGTGTTCCAAGCTGTGTCCGAAATTGCATAGTCTGCACAACATCCCCAGTATGTGTACTACATACTCGTGTGTGAATAAACAGTAGTATGTATCTTCACACTTGCCAACCTTGTGATGTTTAAAAAATGGAGAGTTTGAAAACCCAACAGGGGGTCTGGAGGTCCTCCCCCAGAAAATATAGAGTTCAGAGACTTTGTTTTCTGCATTCTGGTGATTTTAAAAGAGTGAAAATAACAAAATAATAAGTACACTGCAACAGCATTTTTATGAAACTTTTGATTTGATTTTTTACTCCCAGGAAAGGAAACTGAATAATTCACCGTCTGGTGTGAATTTGGCGTGTGAATCTCTGGCATAAACTAATATTCATCCGTTGTGTAAGATGTCATTCCCTATATTATACTGTCTTTTGTTTCTCGCTGTCTTCCTCAGAGTGCAGCGAAGATGATCAAAGAGTCCATGGACAAGAAATTTGGCAGCTCGTGGCACGTGGTGATCGGCGAAGGCTTCGGCTTCGAGGTGACACACGAGGTGAAGAACCTGCTCTACATGTTCTTTGGAGGGAGTCTGGCCGTGTGCGTGTGGAAGTGTTCGTAGCACCTCCTCCTCACAGTCCCTCCGACCCTCTGACGTGGTGACCGGGCTGGGCATGAACACCAGCTGCCAGCCAGACGCTGGTTCCATTTGTGTCACGGGAGGTTAGATGGCCACACCTACCAGACACTGTGGCAAATAAACAAACCGTCATTTGGAGATCTTGTCCGATTTAAAAATGTAGTTGGCAGGGCAAATGGTAGAAAGGGAATTTCGAGTGTGGAAGGCATAACAATAGCTTTCTTCCTCGTCCGTCACTTTCCTTTTTCTCTTTGTTTCCAACCCTCCGTCCGTCTCTGAGGCTGTATCCATGGTTCTGAACATTTTCTGAGCGTGCATGTGCAAGTAAGTTCAACTTTTACAAACAATACAGCCAGCCAGGGTCTCCAGAGTCCTTTATTCTCATTCCTCTTCAGGGAGTGTGTGTGTGTGAGCGACTTTATATGTTTGTGTGTGCTGGACACGCACTGTTTTTTTAAATAACATTTTATCCCCGTCACCTTCCTCAGCAGTAAACTGTCCTCACCGTCTGTAACTTTCTCTCCAACCGCACTAGTCTTTCAATAAACTTTGTAATATTTTTTATGTGTACATATTTTGATGCGACTTGAAGAACTTGTTTTTAAAGACCAGTGTCGTCTTCTTACAACTAAAGGCTCTAATCTCCGGAGCCCAACAACACTAAAGCAGATCCACCTTTTCTCCCTATAAAGGTGTTTGTAATAATCCCTGATGATGTCGCCCCGCTGGGTGATGTCAACAATGTGATTGTTTTCATGTTGATGCCAGTTTCAATGATCCAGTGCAATGGAGCATTTTGTGTGAATTGACCTGATTGTACAATAAATTCTGAAATGTGGTGAAATAGGAACTTAAAGCGTCGACTTTGTTCTTCAACATTAACGTAGTGGATGGAGGTTTACAGTTACATTCATTCCATTTCAGGCGAAGCATTTTAGGTTCAGTTTATCACAAACAAAGACAATTTTTATGACCACAGCGGGAAAAAGTATTTGCAGATATATTCCATTGTGAGGCAGTGGTTTAACCGGGCAGAGGACAGTGAGTGTGTTTGTGTAACTAAAGGAAAATCATAGAGGGGTAGACTTTATTCGTTTTTATTCAGGTTTTTATTTGAGCGTCTTCAATGATGTCATTGGTCAAGCCTCGATACCCGCTTCACAGAAAACTTCCTGGATTGCTCGACACGCTCCGAAGCCTCGGCACAACACCTAACATCACTACCGATCGCTGGAAGCAGTATCGGCCAATAGCGATCACAGGGTCTATTTGAAGCCTTCTATTTATCGTGTTGCATCATTTATTTATTTATTTTAACAAAATTGTATATTAGGTATTAAAATTAAGGGATGAGAAAGTATCATGAATTAACAGCTGTTTATTTATCTGCATGAAACATAATAACAATATCAACTTTCTTTGTTTTCTTTCTCTTCTTTTGATGCCATATCTGCACTCTACAACCTAAAAATTGCAAGTTGAGTTGACGCGTTACTATCGCATTAACTTTGACAGCCTTAATATTAGGTTTTAAAATTAAAAGATGAGAAAGTATCATGAACTGACAACTGTTTATTTTTCTGCAGGCAACATAATAAATAATATAACTCTTGTTTGTATAGCATCTTTCATGCAGGAAATGCATCACAAAGTGCTTTACAACGAGGGAAAACAGACTTTAGAATGAACATTAAAACAGGGAAAATAAGATGGAAAAATAAATCACACTGAATAATTATAATATTAAAATCAGTACCCATATTTGCAGCATTCATATACATCAGTGAACACTGCAGTAACATCAGAAGGTCTCCATTCTTCTGTACTCTTTTCTTCTCTACATCAGTGGTGGAGATTTAAAGTTTTAAGACGAAAACCCAGAAAGTATTTTGCATCGAGTGCTCTCTACCAATCGGTGCCTCGGCCTCTGAGGTGTGTAGATGCATTTTGTTCAGCTCCCTCAGAACGTCTCCCCTGAGGTATAACCTCTTTGTGGGTCCTATCTGTGTCGAGCACAACCTGAAGTTTCCCCGGAAAAAAGCACCATCTTGATGGAGCTGTGGGGGTTAATAAACACACCATTATCTTATTATTATCAAACTTTGTAGAACGAATGTCAGCCGGTAACGATCAATGGCCGACCCATCGGAGCGCTCTTGAAATATATAATAGCTGCAGAGACAAGAGAGAGCAACTTGGAGTGGGTAGAAAGAGTCTTTTCTGAAAAGCAGTTATGCAGGTATACAGACGTTAGTGACTGCACCGGCATTGCTCGGAGTCAAATGACACATTTGTCTCATGTATCAATAGATTTTGAATTTGAATGCCTGGTTTTCAAATGTTAGAAAAGAATAAAAGTATATGCCTCACACAGAGGAATACCATGTCAAATAAGAGGTAAACAGAGGAGAAGAGGCTTCCAAAAAGTACCTGACAGGAGTTTATTTCCATGAAGAAAAATAAGAAAGGTAAATGATGGAGTGTCTGGGTCTTGTCAGATTGGAGGATGAGGAAGGTTTTCCCCGAGAAACTCGAGGAAGTTGTTTTTGAAAAGACGCTTTAAAAGTTATTTCCCTTTAAAGGCCATTGACATATTTTGGGGAAAAGTTTCTCAAAACTCCCAGTTTTCTTCTTAAACGTCTTTGTAGAGTTTCTTATTGAAACCAACAGGCACAATTACACTCTGGTTCTGCTCTCTGTGGTGTCAGTGAGGGATTCTCTATAATAACGACACTGCAGGTTTTAGGAGCTGAAAGAAAGACGTGACACTGAATATGATGTGATGTAATGAAGCGTCCCCGTTGCACCATGACAGCAAAGAGGGCAGTTTGACCCAGCAGCTGAGCGTCGTTACTGACATATTACACACAATCTGGCAGCTCATTTATGTACTCAAACACCACGACCCTGAACCAGGTCACTCTGAACTCTGGCCTCACAGATAATAAGACGCCTCTCGTCAACTCGCTTCTGTTCACACTCTCGTCACAGAGCTGTCTGTCATACACTGAGCTATCCAAATTAGAAATAAAAGTCATTTTACATGCATATTTTCCGCTTATAGTTCTGCTGTATCTGTGAATTGTACTTGTAGATGTTTAATATTTAAGTCTTTGCCTTGTTCTGAGTCCTGAATCTGTCTGAAACGTGTTTGACCTCTCTTTTGTCTCAAAGCTTAAACAGTGGATCGTCTGTCCTGCTGGTCTTCACTGTAGCCACCTACTCAGGGACACAGCGTGAATGCAGTTAAGCTTTGTTTATACTTGCATGAGGCACCCACGGCGCACGCCTCTACAGATGGCATCGAGCTACGAGCACGCACAAAGGCTCAATTTATGCTCAATTTAAGTTATTTGCTTTTATCTTACTGTGGCAGTCCTCTCCGAAACGCCCCCCCCCACGCTCAGTGGGTGTCCAGTTACAAAAATTCTGGCGCACCCTTGCTTCGGGGGCTTCACGGCGTGCATCAACGCGGCTTTAACCACCTTCTCTTGTCGTGCCCCAAAGAGCCGAGCTGTTCATTGTTCTTGTCTGTTTTGTTGCTCACCAGAAAATGTTAGTTTTTTAGTATCTTTATTTCAGTGTGTCTGAAAAACAACTAAAAGAATGTGCCAGTGTAGCTTTTCACTATAATGGGAAGGCGTATAAATAGCACGACATTACACAGATATTCCACGTGTCATAAGGACGCATTTTATTCTTTTCGCGTGTCATTTGTACGCCACGCAAACGTCTGCAGTTCAGACAAGAAAACCACTATAGGTGGGTTTAAGAAAAAACGTCTTAAATGGCTTAAATAAGTATGTAAACTTAGCAAAACACGAATGAAAATCAACGTTATCACAACTACATGTCACAAACATCACTACAAAATACGTGACAAATGCCACTAATATAACTTATAAAACAAAACAATGGTCTCTAACACGAGTCTCCTGGTTAAACATCTGGTGTTTGTTGAAGTGGTCTTTCTTGTTTTTTATACCACGCCACTAACGGTACGTGTTCACAAGGGCGTTTTTTTAACTTAAGGGATCTCCTCGCTTCAAAGCATTGGATGCACAATGGGCTGCCACTAGGCACCAGGCACTTGGCACCTGATTGGACGAATGCTTTCACTTGTGGGCTTCTCTTATATTATGAAAATAGTTCACCAAAATGTTTTTCTAAAAACATTTTATGCGAAAAATAAGCCATGCAGTTGCTGAATCCTTATTACAATGGTTAGTTTAAATGTTTGTAGGGAGTCTCCAGAGGTGGCGAGCCGCGCTGGACGCTCCTGATTTGCATAAAGTAGCCTCGACTTTATGCAAATGAGGATGGGCCGACGCAATTGGCCGCCTCTGGAGACTCCCTGTAAACTCTTAAACTAACCATTGTTGATCTAACTGCATGGCTTATTTCTCACATAAAATGTTTTCAGAAAGCCATTTTGGTGAACTATTTTTGTGCTTTAAGAGAAGAAAGTTTCCAAAACGAGCCGCCATGTTGTTTCTGGTTTGAAAGCTAGGAGCTGCAGCCCGCGAGGGAAAGCTTTCTTCCAATCATGTGCCTTTTGTCTAGTGGCTGCCAATCAGGCTTCCAATGCTGGGAAGCGAGGCGATCACTCACAATAAAATATTAATAAAACGCCCCTGTGGACACGTACCATTACCGTTGCATTTGTACACAGATGCGTTTACATTGCAGTCAGTACAGGATACATGGCGTACGTATGACACGCAGAAATCAAGAAAGGCGTACTTATTGTGCGCTCAACGCCTTGTGCATTATCGTGTCATTCATACGCCTTTTTGTACAAACTAGCTGCCGTCCCTGTGATGTTGCCAGAGAGATCTCAAAAGGAGAATCACACACATCCATTCATGGCATTTTGATATTGACAAACAGTCAATAAGTCCTTTGGCGTCCCTCCATCCCACAAGCATCTGCCATTAATGATTGAAATGGATGTGACATTTCTGCCAATATTATATTCACCCGGTTGGCCTGCACATTCTGCAGTTATTCTAACAACCATGTGATTAATCCAGAGGGGCGAGTGGAGTCGTGTGTCGGTAAACATGGCTCCACCCTGTGATGCATCTCATTCATTATTCACCTCAGCCTCTCTTTATAGATCTCCTCCCTCTCTCTCTGTCTCCTCAATGTTGTTAAATATTCATACAAAGAGCCAGAGAGTCACACTAAAGGCTCTGCCAGTTTGCTCCGTTTCAACACTGAAACTCTCTCTCCCCGCGAGGCTCGTTATCCTGCAAGAGGCTCGCAACAACTTCCAGTGTAGTTGGGGACACATTAGCACAAGAGGCAAATATTAAATGTCAAGGAGACATCTCTCTAATCCCACACGGGCGAACTGCATGGTTTTACCGCTGGTGTCGGGAGGTTATTGCTGTGGTGTTGCAGTGACGTCAGAGGTCATCTATGAATCAAACACGACACATCTTCATTGGATATTCTATTTAAGGTATAATATGTAACATTTCAACATTAAAATGTCTAAAAACAACTGGACCTATGTTTAATATTTAACTGAGATGTCTACTTACATTACCCCAAATGTTTCCAACAACTTTCAAGCCTGAGAAATCTGTGGATTTAGTCACGGTAACGGTGCGATTCATTTGGTCATTAGGTTTGCGCATGCGTCAGCGTTGCGGTTGTCTACCAGACGCTGTCATATATTGATTTTTTTTTTTCCAGTTTCAAGCCACATTTTTACCATACAAGTTTTACGTCTTGGTTGTTTTTTTTGAAGTTATTTTGTGGGGGCATTTTTTAAGCATTTATTGACAGTGGATAGAGTCTTGGAAAGGGGGAGAGAGAGAGAGTGGATGCAGTAAGGGCCACAGGCTGGATTTGAACCCAGGCCACCGCGGTTAGGACTGAAGCCTGTTACATGGGCGCCGCTCTACCAACTGAGCTAACCAGACAACCAGGTCTTGGTTGTTTTTAACTCTTTATTTTAATTTGCATAATGAGGTGAAAAAGAAATGTAAAAGAAATGTATAAAGAAGAGAATACATAAATAAATACATTTGAGGGAATAAATAAGGGGTGAAACGCAAAGGGTATATCGTGCAGAAATAAATAAATACATACATTAATACATAAATAAATACATACATAAATAAATGCATTCAAAATAAAACAAAATAAATGCAAAAATAAATACAAAATAAATGGAAAAATAGATAAATAAATTTAAAAATAAATGCAAAATAAATAAATAAATTTAAAATTCAATAAAAATAAATACATAGATAAATAAAAGGGAAAATTATACAGAAGATAAATAAATAAGGAAATTAATACAAAGATAAATAAATAATGAAGCAATTCAAACAAAGTTCAATTTATGTCACATTTGATAAATTCATTAATGGCTACATTTATTTTTTAATATTTTGCTATATTTAATGACATATTTATTTAGTTATTTAGTCATTTATTTATTTATTTTCTTTATACATTAACTTATGATTTTGGCAGGTTTCGTCCTCCATATCCGGGACGTTATTTTCTGGGAATTTTGGGACCTGAAAGGCAGTTTACATTTAAAAAATTTAGAGTTAGTACACATAATAGATTTCTAAGACCAGAGCCCAGTGCCATTTAAATTGACTATTTTCAGTACTCCCCAAAAAGAAGAAATGACTAACGAATAAATGAAATAATTCAACAATATTCCTCATCATAATGTAATTACTGGCAGAGTGGAGAAAGCTCTTATAATACAGCCGTTTACCATCATGCACGGAAACTCTGGGACATACAACTTTGAATGAAATACAATAAATATAATGGATCAAAATCCTTTTTTAGGTCTCTCTAAAACTGACCTGGTCGTGGCTGCTGTACAGCATTTTTTAAAGCTTTCACTTACAGCAAAAGGAAGTAGAAAAATAGACTTTTAGTAATGTGGAACCATTGATTAGTGCATGAACTGTTGATGTTGAAGTTCAAACACAGTTTTGTGCTGTCAGACTGCGTCCTGGTTCTGTGTTGGAAAAGCTCAGTGCTGTAACTTAGCAACCGCCTCACCACCTGCAATGATGGGTCGAAGGTTGGAGCCTCCCAGAGTGTGTGTCAGTGTATGTTTGTGTGTGTGTGTTAAAGACACAGGCGGAAACAGTGAGAAGGCATCTGTAGGGGGTTGAAAGTGACTGACAGCTCACAGAATTCAATAGCTGGTAGTGAAAAAAGAGACTTGGTGATGGAGAGAAAGTGTTTTTTTGAGAGTTTAGAGATTGAAATTTCACAGATTCCAACTTGTCGCTCAAGGGTACAGAGAGTTAGAGAGGAGCAGAGCGAGCTAACAGTTAGAGAGACGGAGGGCGACAGAGGACAGCGGGATAAATTTTTCATCTGAACATCGCTCATGGGCTTTTTTTTTATTGAGAAATGAGAAACAATCCAATATTCATATGAATGCATTTGTGTGTCTTTCTTCAAGCCGTGCTTCATTTCCAGACTGGAATAAAAAGAGTGCCATACGTTTTGGGGAAATGGGAGGAGAGTGGTGAAATACATGGAGGATGGAACTGGCCAAAATAAAAAAATAAATGAATAAATAAATAATTGACACGGATAAATAAATAATTGACTGGATAAATAAATAAATCTGATAATATTAAAAATAAATGTAGGCATTAATTAATTTATAAAAAGTGACATAAACTGAAATTTCTGTTTAATTTTCATTTTTATTTATTTATCTTTGTAGGAATTCCCTTATTTATTAACTCTTCTGTTTAATTTCCACATTTATTTATTTATGTATTTATTTTATGAATTTTTAAATGTATTTATTTATTTTTGCATTTAATTTTATTTATGTATTTATTTTGTATATATTTGTAAATGTATACATTTATTTTTTATTAATTTGAAAAATAAATGAATGACTAAATAAATAGCTCGTTAAATAAATAAATCTGCCATTAAAAGTAGCAAAAATAATATTAAAAATAAATGTTTTTCATTAATTAATTGATAAAATGTGACATAAATTGATATTTCTGTTTTAATTTTCTTTTATAATTTATTTACCTCTGTATGATTTCCCATATTTATCCATCCACTATTATTTATTTAATTATGTATTTAG
>CAKAOH010028998.1:0-13728 GCA_916701665.1 Sebastiscus tertius | reverse complement strand
GTCCTTTGACCTCTGACCTCAAGATATGTGAATGTAAATGGGTTCTATGGGTACCCACGAGTCTCCGCTTTACAGACATGCCCACTTTATGATAATCACATACAGTTTGGTGCAAGTCATAGTCAAGTCAGCACACTGACACACTGACAGCTGTTGTTGCCTGTTGGGCTGCAGTTTGCCTTGTTATGATTTGAGCATATTTTTTTATGCTAAATGCAGTACCTGTGAGGGTTTCTGGACAATATTTGTCGTTGTTTTGTGTTGTTAATTAATTTCCAATAATAAATATATACATACATTTGCATAAAGCAATTTTTCCACTCCCATGTTGAGAAGAGCATTAAATACTTTACAAATCTCCCTTTAAGGTACATTTTGAACAGATAAAAAATGTGCGATTAACTATGTACAGTCATGCGATTAATTGTCATTAAATATTTTAATTGATTGACACTACAGCCCTAGTTCCTGCCTATCAAACCAGAGAGGGTTTACTTAGAAAGTGTGCTCTTCTTCACTGACGTTCTGCTCCACATTAAATCATTCATGCACATACACACATACCTGAGTGTTCAGTAAAACCAGACTTGTAACACCTGGTTACAGATCATCGTCATGAGAGCAATGAGGTGGCAAATGTCTTGCTCAAGGGCATTTTGTGTGTAGTAGCGGAGATGCAGAGAGTATTACTCATTAACATGCTCACGTCTTCTGCTCTGTTCTTCTCTTGTATGTAAAGGGAGAAGAACTCTGTGTTGGCGTCTCAACGACGTCTGGAGAGGAAACTAAAAGATCTCAGCATGACGCTGGACGAGGAGAAACAAACACACACTGAACAGAGAGACCAGGTAAACACATTCACCTCCTGCTGTATGTCAATATTTGAATTTACTCTGAAACATTAATACCATCCCATCCTGTGTTGCAGCTCGCTCTCAGAGTGAAAGCTCTGAAGAGACAGGTGGACGAAGGAGAGACGGAGCTGGAGAGGATAGATGTACTGAGGAGAAAGGCCCAGAGAGACATGGAGGAACAGATGGAGCTCAAAGAGGCCTTGCAGGCCAGAGTCGCAGCACTGGAAACTGAGCTCAAGTAAGCATTTCCCTTTTTTTTTGTATCCAATTTTGTCTGTCATCCAATTTGTTACTCACTGTGCGCTTATGCAAGACACTTCCTGGCAGCCAGATTATCACAGCGATGTGCGTTAGTGAGTAAGAGAGAGCGACACCATCTCCTCCTTCTTGAATAAAGCTGCGTGTAAATGACGTTATTACCAGCGAGCCCAGATTCCTTGTCTGTTACACACAATTACGGACACCTGGTAGAGTCACACAGCCTCCCCGAGGTGAGGTATTTCACAGTGTGATGTGTGTAAAACAAATCAGCATTCACCCACGTGTAAAAAGGTATTTCATTAAACTAAAAAGGCACATTACTCATGTATGTGTCACTGGGGAAATTAATTTCCAGACATGCTCCCACTAGTAACAAGGAGATGCATGTTGTTCCCTTGTGTTGCCAGCAGAGGGAGCGCTGTGATCACCTGGCAGCACTACAGTCATATTTGTGAATAAAGCAACTGATAAATCAAGTGTGTTTCAACAGTTAACCCTTTGAGACCCGCCGACAAGAGGCTGCAGCGGGCTCAGTCTTAAAGCTAGATTGAAGATATTGTTCTTGGACTTACATAAATTGGGTATCACTGTAAAGCTGAGACTATTGTAGATCCAATGAGCCCAACTGTATTCATGTGTGATGATGTTAGTCCCCATAGTCGCCATTTCATTGTAGTGAGACCATTTTTTTTAAAACTTGACCTCACTGTATAAAGTGACCTGTGGTGACCTCTAGGATAATCACAGCCTCATGAAACTTTACAACCACAAACTAGAGACCTAGAGCATTCAGAGGATGGATGGCTTTCCTAGGTAGATTGACAATAAGGGAGTTACTGAACAGTTTACAGAACAGAAGTGCTCAACATCCAATCGCTGAAAAATGCAATTCTTGCAGAAATCTCCAAATGTCAAACGTTTTTTGTTATCAAATCACAGCATGGCTTTTTCTATGATGTTCCTCAAGGTCTTGGTGTCTTAATGTTGTATTTTGGAGGAATTATTTTTTATCAATTCTTGAGTGGTAAAAAATGGTTAAATTTAGCATTAAATCTGTGTAACAAATGGTATCAACCCAAAAATTGCTGTAGCAACTTATGAGACATAATAGAGCCATGAGAATGACCATCAGATACTTCTATCATAATGTTCTAAACCCTTATACACTTTTACAATTTATTTTAATTAATTAATTCAGGTTTATTTCCGATTTATGACTAGAACAACTTGACACACAGTGCTGAGCTGCATCTCAAATTAATCTTCAGGTTCCCAGCTTTCAGAGGATGTACACCACTTCTATGTGACATCTACTGTTGACTTGTTGTCTCGCCCTAAAGACCCCCTGACCCCACTAAAAAAGACAAAAACGCTTCTACGTGGGTCTCTTAGGGTTGATGATGAAACTGATGATGTCACTGATGATGTTGTGTTACAGGAGGAAAACCCAGGCGGCAATGCGCCCAGTTTTGGATTCCTCAGCCCTCAGTTCAGATGATGACGACAGCCTGTACGATCCCTCCACCATCACCTCCATCCTCACTGAGAGCAACCTCCAGACCAGCTCCTGTTAAAACGACACTTCAGGGACAAGGGGAGGGTTGGAAAACATAGCACTGTTAAGGAAAAAAAATGGAGGTACGTGTAGATTAGCAGCTTTGTAGACCGGGAGTAAAGCCAAAAGGCAGAATGGTACACACCACAGACAATGAGGGAGGGGTGCAAGGAGCTGGGAGTGAAATGACATGTTGTAGAGAGGTTAGTAGGGGAATGATTTTCCACACCAGAGTGAATGGAAGGAAGTAAAACATCCTCTGCATTTCACGGTATTTCCTTCAGGCTACAATCAACACAGATGTACTCCACGGTACAGTTGGAATGACTCCAACATACAAAAACTCCTACTACCGCACAGAGTCAGAAACTGGATTGCAAGGAGAGAAATGAGGCTACAAATGAAAAATACCTCTTGCAATTTTTGATACAAATTCAGTACGTCAAACCGTTTCAGGGTTGACGTTCTGGGGTCGAGCACTTACGGTACGAAGTCTGGCTTTGACTGAACAAGCAAAAATACTCTCATCATCTCTCAGTGTGACAGTTTACCTGTTGGACTTCAGCTTTCTCCGTAGCAGTGCCTTCAACTGACTGAACTCACAAATTCTGCACCACGGCATGCACGCACAAATATATGACTAACAAACATGGACCAAACACTGACATTGAGTGGATTTTATGATCACCACAGAGAGAAACTATAAGCAATAAAAGAAAACACTATAATTCTCATGCTGGTTTTTGGTTTAAAAGTTAATTTTAAGTGCTGCAAATTATTCGTAATGAATGAAATTTGGAGTTTGTTTATGTAAAACAAAATATATTTTCATGTCACTTGTGTGTTTATGCCACCGTCCACACTTTAATGTATCACTGCACACAGTTTAGGAATTCAGAATTATAAAATATGACACTAATAGCATCTGAAATGGGCACACAATATTAAATATTATAAATGTGATAGAAACCTCATGTTGGTGTTAAGGTTTAGTTTTGTCTTTATTCACTGTTTCCTGACTCTACTTTTGGTTTTGTGGTTTACAACTTTAAGGACGAAGATGTCAGAATATCACATACTGTATAAAAGTGTTTTTCCACTTTTAAAGCTAAACAATGGCCAAAATATCTTCCTGTCAGATAAAAAGTGTATTTGTAGAAGCTGCACTATTTCTATGCATTCCCTTTTATAGCAAGTCACTGAAATATATCCTCATCATTTCATTATGATGCCTTAAAATTGTTAAAAAGAATTTTGTAATTCTTATCTGAATGATTTTTGTAAAATGTTTGTATTTAACATTTGTAGATTTTTTTTGGAGTCTCCAGTTGATTTTTGTATACAGTTTGAACAATCAGTCGGAAGCGATAATAATTGTATTACACTTTGCTTCTTTTCAGTGAAACTGGAAAACGGTACTTAATATGATTTGTTAGACTGTTGAGTATAAAGCTGTTTAATTTGGAAAAGCTGGTATATACTGTAATTGTTGACTGGTATAAAATCACACTGTGACTTTTCTTCACATAATGGAGAATGTTTCTATTGCATATAAAGTTAGCAAGAATAAAATTAAAACACTGATCTGTGTTTATTGTCCTTGTAATAATGACAGACTGTTAATCAGCTACTTTTACAACATTTGTTGCACATTTCAATTTCCTTGTTGTTTTTCCCTTTAACAGAAGGAGTCAGATATAACTGGCTTTCTGCCCATCAAAGTCTCAGATTACTGTGGACATTGCTCTCACATACCAGAAGATTTCGTAGGAAGGTCGTTTTGCTTCATTGGAAAGCAATCAGTGTCGGAGGAAGTCAACAAATCTTTTAACTAGATAAAAGGTTGATGTGCAACAATACGCCCACCAGGTCTTCATTGGTAAAATGTATTTAAGTATGCAAACTTAAAATGTGATCAGTGTTAACAACTTGTTCCTGCTGCCAAAACATCAGTTACTGAAGGTTAATACTTAATAATTAATTTGTAGCCATGGGGAAAGACGCATACACAATAGCGCAGCTCTATTCTAAATTAAAGAGAAAAATGTGACTTGTATGAACAATCTGTGATTGACAAAAACTACAAGCAAACCTTTAGAGGTTTTGAGCAGAATCACATTCGATGAATGCTATCATTCCCATGTTTGAAGAAGCGTATGTATTGTATTACCTTTTCAAAAGAACAAGATAATAATAGAGATGGATCGTGTTTTTGTTTTGGCTGCAGGGCGGTGCTTCTCTGGAATCTGAGGTTTGTTACACAGAAGCGTGTTGCTGAATGAGTTATTCACCTGCAGGAGCTCGCTAAGCGCTTAATAGTTATTATCAATGTGTCGTCAAAATAGATGACAATGATTGTGCGTGTGTGTGTGTCCTGTATATTCTGCCTTAAGTCTGATTACAGCTTTGTGTTCTTCACATCTCAAACACTGGTTCTGAACAGACAAATTGCTGCTGCTGAAAAAAGATGTGTGGATTTAGATTTATCTCTTATTTCCTCAGATGTACAGCTTCAAAATGTGTTCCTGCTGCAGCCACAACTGAGTGCCATAGCTGTTGTTTTGCCCTCTAATCTACTGTTGCAGAAATATTTTTGTTCATCACAACTGAGATAAGCATTGTGCAGGGCAGAAATAAATTCGGCTGTTGTGTTGATACAAGAGGATCCACACATTCCCGCAAGTGGACACATTCCCGCAAGTGGACACATTCACACGTTCATGTGATGTGTTCACACAAACCAAGCTGAATAGTTCAGGCCTCTACTTTACCTGCTGGACTTCAGCTTTCCCCTGTAGCACAGCTGACTAACTAACTAAACTAACAAAATCTACAATTATCCATACAACTTAATCTGTACCCACCGTATACAACTCCTACCTAAGTGCTAATAACTCAGGTTAAATCTGTCACGTGTGTTGATGACACTATGTGTTTGAGACAAAAACAAAGAGAAGCAACACAACACTGTGTAATAATGCTGTTTTCTGAGAGTTCATTTGCTCTACCAAGTGTAAGGATTTAGGCGAGAACGGGGTTGGTTGTAGCATTCATTAGATCTCGCTCCCTAGAGGGCACTGTTAAAGTATGTTGGTACTGAAATTTTCAGAATTGGGGTCAGAGGTCACCTACAGGGTCATTTCAGGCGTAAGACACTGGACATTGAGGTGAGAGGACTTTTAGGGCCCAGACAGACCAACCCGACATCAAGGAACTAGCTTAAAATAAGAGAGTATACTTTTAGTTTACTTTTTATGTACTTATCAGAGATATACTTAACAAAAGTATACATAAGTATACTTGGCTCATACTGAAAAGTACACAGAAAAGTCTAAGTATACTTGGCTTATAGGCCTACTTGTACTTAATCTTTTGATCGAGATATACTTAAGTAAAGTATAATTAAGCATTCTTGCCTTATAGGCCTCCAGAAAGGTATACTTGGCTTGTAGTTGTGCTTACTCTTTGATAGAGTAGCCTATTAAAGTGTGAGACGTCATAAGGAGTTATTATATAAGGATAAAAAATTTACTTATAGGAATCTCTGTGCAGGAAATGTGTTAGGTTGTTGTAATTCAATGAAATTAAACTTTTTAAATTCATTTTAAGATTGCCTCCAACTTTTTTTCCCCCATTAAAATAGCATAGGGATAAGGCATAACCATCCCCACAGTGTGTGACAACCAACCCTACGATGGGGATGGTTGTCACAAGTGCCCAAGACGTATTTGACAGTCCATATCTTTTGAACAGAATAAACTCAAGGAGAGTAAGGTCACACTTTAGATGTCCATTACACATAGAAACAGGAATCTATTAAAGGTATAGTTTTGAGGGATTCAAATGAAAGTAAACCCATCAACCCCGTTCTCCTCTACAGAATGAAATCTGGATTTTGATTCTAACTGATGAGCATCAAGCAGGGCAGAAAAGGCCTGTGTCCTCGTATGTGGACGTTTTGACAGACTTACACCTCCTCACATCCTGTTCACACACACCTGGATGAATCATTTGGGCCTCCATTTCTACATACTATTATCATAAATGCAGAAATATTTCAGCCTCTTTCTTCACTGACCTTCGAGAGGTCTATCAAGGGTGTGCCCTTGATAGATTTCACACAAATTAATAACGTCTGTTTGTTGAAGCTTGACTTGTGTAATCAGGATTATGCCATGAGAGCACCGCAGGGTGAGGCACGTTAGGAATGCGTGGGATCAACCCAGATCTGTGTGAAAACAGGCTGAAGTGAAGCTCAAGGTATTTATAAAGTAAAATCTCATATCAGAACATCTGCAACTGCTGATCCAACTCATCTCTTAATCTCATGAAAAATCTCTTTGCGGTAACAGGAGTAAATCCACACCTTCATGGGTCATGCCAAAACATTTTTATGACTTCAGGCATTTGTTTTTACTACATTTAAAAAAAAGGATGAAAGGCAGCACCCTGAAGGGAGACTTCACCAACTCCCTCGGGTTATTTATGTGTTTACATCCTATCTGGCACATTGGCGCCTGTAACGAGATTGTGTTTGACTATTTTGAGACACCACAACACAGCGTGTGTGGACCTCTGAGGTCTAAACAAGTCTCTTGCTGATTTTGAGAGGCTACCGTACCTCCCATGGTGCTATTGTGTGATTGATCTTTTTACTGGGATTTGAACTTTAAAGTCTTTACTCTAAAGTGTTGGCACGGAGTCACACATTCAATATTTGCTGTAGAACCAGATGCAGCGTTCATGATACTACGCCTCCCATCCAGAGTCACCAAACCTGTACAGTGCCAACATGTTTTGTACCTGTTTTGCTAGACTGTAATGTATGAGTGAACATACTTTCCATGGGTGGAATTGGGTTTCCATATCATTCCAGTTTTCCAGGCACAACTTTAAACCCGAGAGAGCTGATTGGGCAAGAGCTGGGCGTGCTGTGTTTTGAAATCCTGGCATGTTTGCTATTACAGTGCATATGGTTGTTCAGAAAGAACGCAGCCCAACGTACAACCGTACAAATATTTCCATCTGCCTCCAGGTGATCCACATGTGGGAATACAAGTCTGTTAGGCTCCGATGCCGTAGTTCAGTCACATAATACACATGACAGTCAGGGCCGTGGCCAGGATTTTGGAAATACTGAGGTCATGACGACACAAAGAAAGTCTCTAAAGTGTTTAAACAGTTTCTATTACTCAGGAAACATGCTAGGAAATTATAAGGAAAGAAGAATAATTTAGGAAGTATAATTTAGTGGTGGAAAATGTAAACTGACTAAGTCTAAAGTCACAGAAACAATACCGAGATCATGACCTCTGTGTCCTCAATGTTAGGTCGTGCTCTGATGATAATAATAAAGGAGTTGAAGGGATGGAAAGATGACCGTTCACTATGAGGTTCACTTTGTTAAACTCGAGTATGTGACTACAGTTACAGCGTCATCGTTGTTTTTGAGATTGCAAAATCGTTGTATCACCACAAAGTGACTCTGTGTCATCATTACGCACTATTAACCTTTGACCTTTTGTTCCCACACAACCACAATATGAGCTTTTTCTGTCTTTTCCTATTTATAGATCATTGGTCATCTTAGTGGATCTTTAATCTTTAACCCTTTAACATTTTAAAAAGCAATGGAAACATTATTGTTATTATTATTATTTTATTATTTTTTGTTATTATTATTTTTACAAGTGACCATGTCATTTTATTAAAATTATGATCCTCTACCAAACAGTTGTGATTTCCATTAACAGTAAAAGTGCACATTCAACAATCTGCATAATTACTAGGGGTGTAAATCACAAGTTTCATCACGATACAATATTATATTGATTCTTTGGTCAACGATATGATACTTGCAGATGTCACAAACTCTGCAACGATACGATTTTGATTCAATTCAATTCAGGGGCCTGAGACAATATCATATGCTCATTTAATACAATCAACTCACAAAAAAGAAACTAAAATATGATTTGACAATTTTATTTCCTGCCTCTGTCAGAATGAGGTATGCTTGGATGAAAATAGTGACACAAACATGCAATGGGAATTTCAAAATAAGGGCATATATTAAAGATGATTATATGTATCGATGTTCCACCCATAATAATTACATGTAGTTTCTCCATTAAAGTGAAATAAAATCCATTTTATACCTTTTTATGGACAAGAACAATGTGTGAAACTTGAGAAATAAAACATTTTACATATAATATAAACATGACGAATAAGTCAGATTAAAAAATGAATTGGTCATATAAAAAGAACAACATGCAGTGCAATTTTATACAACGAGATCAGCTCTGGTCATTTGGGTGGTGGTGATATAGTGGTGGTGGTTTTGTCTTCTAGTGGTATTTTACAAAGCATTGCTGACTTGTATTCAAACACAAGAAAGGGTTTTCTATACACTTCAATATGGACACCACACTATTTCGGCCCATTCTCATTCCCAAGGCGTTAAATACCGAGGCTTTGTTACGACTGTCGGTGTTTGGTACCACCACACACGACACCCTTTAGCGCTGGTATGAAACGCACCGGGTGTTCCATTAACTGCAATATAAACCAATCAGCAATATCAGTAAACGCTCCGAGAAAGTGCGCCGGGAGTGTGGCGATGTAGTTTAAAGAGCGAAAACACCCACATCGGTCTGGCAGGAGGAGAAGTGGATGGGTCTAACAAACACAAGGCTTTCATACAGGAGACCCCTGTTCGTGTCCCATGCGTCACGTTACAATCAGCTGTTCATTCATGCTCTGTGTTCACAACGTTCAGTGTCATTTTCACTGTACAAACGTAGTAGTTTGAAGCCCAACCATGTATTTTTTTCCTAAACCTAACTATAGTGGTTTTATTGTTTAAACCTAAAGTGACGCCAAGGGTAACTATAGTGGTTTTGAAGCCCAAAATGAAGTGACACCAAGGGGCGTCACACCAAGGGGTGGTATGTAACCAGTTGGGATGAGAACGTGTTGACTATTTTGATTCTTCTGGTTCAGAAACCTGCAGTGCACCCTGGGAATGCTTTTCACACGCTCTTCAACAGAATGCTAAAGATGTCTCATTTATGCATTTTTCAAAAAGCCACTATAACTCAAACTGGGCCTCCTGTACCAACGGTTGAGACGACCGTTAAAGTGACGTGAGAGGAGGCACAGCTTGAACTCTGGAGTCTGACTCACATCGTAGTCTCAGACGTGTATGTATGTAAACACACACAGCCCACTCTTACCTGTCTGATCTGTGGATCAGGGTGTCTGAGTGTGGTCGGCTGTGTGATGTAAACACATATTTATGACTCATATTATGGTCTAGCACCTGGGACACATGATGACATGCTGTAGTAAGGTTTAGGTGTGTTTGTAGCATTGTGGGATAGCCTCATTCCAAATGATAAATCAACCATTAAAAAATGACACCTATTAAAAGGTTAATCATTCTTGCTAGTAATCTATTGCAGATAAGAGTTAACATCACTGCACTGTTGAGAATTGTTTTCATTAAGGAATATATGATATAACATTTCTTCATATGTGAAATGTTTCTCTGTGTGCTTGTGTGTGAGTTGTTTCTTGCTTCTGGTTCACATCCACTTAGCGTCATCGCTCGTATATGCCACCGCGAGCTGTTGTTTGCTCCGCGACAGCCATTAATGCCATTAAAGTCTTTATCCAATTTGAGGTTGGCCTGGATCAGCTGCTGCTGCTGGGATCAGCTGAACGCCAGCAGAGAAACTTGTTCTGTTACTCGCACTGTGTCAGCTTGTTCCATTTGAGTGACCTCAGTCATCTCTGGAAATATGCTGTTCATCACGTGTGACATTAATGTTGTATAAACACTTGCCAAGCACGCTACGGAGTTTATTTCTCTGAATGTGTCTCTACTGGTTTCCATTCATTTACCTATGTTTTAAAAATCTGGGTGTCGTATGCTGTACAGATTTTCTTGACTTGACTTTATAGGTCACAGTTGCATTGTCCTTGTTGTGGTTAACCTATATATATATATTTATAAGTAGAGTACAAGTATAAGTACAGACTGAACTGAAAAGCCTGTGCTGCACTAACCACACAACCATAAGTTAAGGACGAAACAGTAGCATGATATTCACCGTGGTAGATGACTTATCTCAAGCAATGTCTCTGCAAATTATTGTTAGAATTATTAATTGCTTAATACTGTATGGAAATTAGTGGAAGAAAAACACATTAAAAAAACATGTAAGAAAACAAAATATATGTAATTATTATATATTAATTCTGTTTAAAGGAAAAGTAAATTACAAATTATTTGTCTTTATAAAACCCCCTTAACCCGCTGAGACCCGCGGGATTGAGAGTGATCCCGACCGACTTTACTGTCTTTCAGAGGCTGTAGCAGGTCAAGTTTTAGAGCTAGAGTGAAGGTTATCAGGTTATCAGTTATCAAGGATATCATGTGAAACTAGAAAACTGAAGGAATCCATTGGTACCAACCAAGCTAGCAGTCATGCTAGGATAAAACGCTCCAAATTTTGGCAAAATTTTGGCGAGGAAAAACTGGCATTGTCATTTTCAAAGAGGTCCCTTGACCTCTGACCTCAAGATATGTAAATGAAAATAGGTTCTATGGTTACCCACGAGTCTCCCCTTTACAGAGATGCCCACTTTATGATAATCACATGCAGTTTGGGGCAAAGCAATGCAGTTTTTTGCATGCAGTATTAATGTGTTTTGTTTTGCCTATTCTAAATATGGTTTGAATATTTCTGCATACTGGGGTTCCTAAACAGTCTTGGAATTACCTACATTTTGTATCACTGTAAAGCTGAGAATCTTGTGGATCCAATGAGCCCAATTGTATTCATGTGTGACGATCTTAGTCCCCCGTTTCATTGTAGTGAGAACATTTTAACAAATTTGACCTCACTGTATAAACTGACCTGTGGTGACCTCTAGGATAATCACAACCTCATGAACCTTTACAGCCACAAACTAGAGACCTAGAGCATTCAGAGGATGGATGGCTTTCATAGGTAGATTGACAATAAGGGGGTTTCTAAGCCGTTTCCTTGTTCTAAACCCTTATACACGTTTACAATTTATTTTAAATAATTCATTAATTCATTAATTAATTCATGTTTATTTCTGATTTATGACTAGAACAACTCGACACGCAGTGCTGAGCTGCATCTCAAATCAATCTTCAGGTTCCCAGCTTTCTGATAATGTACACCACATCTGTTGACCTGCTATCTCCCCCTAAAGACGCTCTGTTCCTCCCTAAAAAAAGACTAAATAAATCTGAAAACCCCACTTTCAGAATAACTGCCTTAAATCACTGGATTTTTAAAAAATAATACATACTGTATATACGCTGGTATCCATGGTATATGTAATTAATCTAATGTACAAACTTGAATACAACATCCAACCTAGTTGTTATATCTCTGCCCCCTTTTTTATTTTTATTTTTTCATTTAGTTTTTTTCTACTTTAATATAATTTTTTTATTTATAATTAAAAAATAATTATAATTTGAAATATTTATAATTTCTAATGCTGATTTTTTTTCTTTTTCTTAAGCTCATTACTTAAAAGTTTGTTTATAAACCTTTGTAAGTATGAACTGTAAATTGCATATATGAAAACAATAATAAAAAATAAAGTATAATAATAAATCACTGAGTTTAAGGCTTAGTTATTCCATGGCTTTGTAAGCTAATAGGAGACACTTAAGCAGGTTCAGTCAGCGGTCAAACCTCATGAATGAATAATGTTGTTGGTAAACTGAGCAGTGTTGTTGACCATCTATAGTCCAGCTATGGTGAACTTCAGTGTCTCACACCTTAAAAGCATTTCACCTGTTCAGTCTAATAATAATCCATCACCATCATGTGATCATCATGATGTCAGGTATTGATCCAGAGGTTGTTGGACCAGAGGAGGCAGATACCTGAGTCCCTGTCTCCCCAGTAGCTCCCTATTAGGCTGTTTCGGTGTGTCAGTGGGAGGGCTGGTTGCAGTCGCTCCCTCCCTCAGTGACGTCATGAGAAACAGTGTTACAATGAGAGGGAGGAACACACACACATGAACACATACACACATACATACACCGGTCTGTAGGCTGATAACAGCAGCAGCTACCGGGGACCAGACACACCGGGAAGTTCTTCCAACCTAGTCAGCTTCATATACTTCACTTTTATTTATTAATTTATTAGTTTGTTTGTGTGAGGAGTATTTATTTCATTCAAAGATGAACGGAGTGTCGAGAAGTCTGTGCACATTTGAGGACATCAGAAACCAAGAGCATGGGGTGAGTTATTATAGATATTATTCAAATGTTTGTCGGATTTATTACTTTTTTTTTTACTTTTAATGATGAAGTATGCCTTCTAGTATGAATGTGTGTTTACTTCCTGTGTGGGTGCATTGTGGTAAAACAAGCAATTTATGAATTATCCACACAAACCAAAGGAAAATACATTAAAAAAAATTTGCCCACTTTAATTTTTGGATCTGTTAGTTCCTTTTTCATTCAAAATATTTATAATAAATATATTATTTAAAAAAAATAATATATTATTCATATAATTATATATTAAAATATGAATATCATATAATATGTATTAGGGCTGTCAATCAAATAAAATATTTAATTGCGATTAATCGCAATTTTTTATCTGTTCAAAATGTACCTTAAAGGGACATTTGTCAAGTATTTAATACTTTTATCAACATAGGAGTGGGCAAAAATGCTTCTTTATGGAAATGCATGTGTATATTTATTACTGGAAATCAATTAACAACACAAAACAATGACAAATATTGTCCAGAAACCCTCACAGGTACTGCATTCAGCATAAAAAATATGCTCAAATCATAACATGGCAAACTGCAGCCCAACAGGCAACAACAGCGGTCAGTGTGTCAGTGTGCTGACTTGACTATGACTTGCCCCAAACTGCATGTGATTATCATAAAGTGGGCATGTCTGTAAAGGGGAGATTCGTGGGTACCCATAGAACCCATTTTCATTCACATATCTTGAGGTCAGAGGTCAAGGGATCC
>CAKAOH010028997.1:0-59737 GCA_916701665.1 Sebastiscus tertius | reverse complement strand
CATTTTAATAGGTTCTTAAGTGGAGATTAAGCACATATTACAGTTTATATCAATGTTCCCATCTGCACAACAACACACACACACACACACAGAGAAAGAAGGTCATCCTTTATGGGTTAGATTCTTCATGCATTAATTTTCTTGATTTAATTTTCATCTCATTCCACACTATCACTTAGGAGAAAAAACAGGTACGTACAGGCAAGGTCTATTTTACATAGACTGAAAGATATCTTCTTTATTCAGCATTACATTTTTAGTTTATTATATGGTGGCGCACAAAATGTCCATGGAGCATGGATTTAATTCAGTGTGTTTGTGTGTGTGTTTGTGTGTTTGTGTGTGTGTTTGTTTGCGTGTGTGTGTGTGTGTGTGTTTTAGAAGTTGTGTGATTTTTGCCCTGCCTCAGTTGACGACGTTGGATTTCAGTGTTGTGACACCTGCGGAGCGACGCTTGGCAAATGTTTGGCGTCCCAGCAGCAACCGCGGCAAAACACGGTGGAGTATCCAGTGACTGTCGCCAACTCATTAAGTCCTTCATTTGATTAATCGATTTTTAACCAACTGCCGAGACTGTACTGTACTTTGGAATGAAATATTTTCTTTCCCTAAAGTCTTGTTGAATTGATTAATTAAATGATGCAAGTAAGGCCGGGTGAAATTAAATATTTTTGCCTGGCTCCTTCTTTTGGAGTTATCGTGGATAAATTGACTAAACAACATAATGATGATATTACTGAGATCCTGGTACCATTCGTTGACCATATAAAGTGTGTATTTATTCTCATACATATTTAACATATAGTAAGAATTAGGGCTGTCAATCGATTCAAATATTTAATCCTGATTAATCACATGATTGTCCATGATTAATCGTGAATGAATCACACATTTTTTTATCTGTTCAAAATGCACCTTAAAGGGCGATTTGTCATGTATTTGATACTTTTATCTACATTGTAGTGGACAAATATGCTTGCTTTATGCAAATGTATGTATATATTTATTATTAGAAATCAATTAACAACACAAAACAATGACAAAACCCTCACAGGTACTGCATTTAGCATAACAAAACATACATATATGTCATTATAGTTAACTTTGAAAGCTTTAGTTAGAAAATGAGCATTGTGTTTTTCAACTGGTCATAAAATATGAGGTTATTGGCCGTTCTTAGTTTACAAATATTACTGATGTAAACAAGTCTATAACAGCACCAGAATACAGTGCGATCATAAATAGTTCCTTTAATGAGAGCCAACTATTCCCGCCTTTTGATTTACTTTAATTTACTTATTCCCTCAGCCCTTTTTTCCGACTACACAACTTCTATGTTTTGCTTATCTGTGTGCCCTTTGGGGGTTCTAATTATGTGGCAACAAGAGTACAATTATAGGTCACATGAACTGAATCTGAAAGTTAACAGCTCTGTATATGTGTGTATGTACTGTACACTGTATATGTAATGTCAATAGGGGATAGGTTTGGAATCAGTGTAAAGCAATCAGAACCCAATTACAGACACACGCATGAATGCGAGTACAATCACGCACACACATACATAGACACAAATAACACCACTAATATGAATGTGAAATGTTCAGTTTACATTGTAAACAGCTTTGGGTCTGTTGCTATTACTGTCTGGTCTTGTTAGAGAAGAAATGTGGACCATAAATCAGCCCTGAGGCTGATTTAACTGGCTGTCCTCCAGGCTCTATGTGGTGCAGAATCGTGTATCAGTGTTTCCTCCCTGCAAAACCTTTAATTGGTGGGATGAAAATGCCCCTGAATCAGCATTTAGACCGTGTGACTGAAAAGCCGGCCGCTGAAACCAATACTAATGAAATTGTTTGTAACTGAATTTAGACCTGAAATTGACAGTTGTTCAAAGTGATTCTCTATGATGAAATTCAGACCTCAGTTTTTCCTTTGAAACCTGTGCTAACGTGGTTCTTTTAAACTGCGTTTAGACCATGTATTTCCAACTGTGCAGTGAAGCCAATATCAATGAATATCTTTTGGTCAGGATGGCAGCTGCTCTCAGCAGGATGCCTCCGCGCTTGAGGAAACACTCACATGTACTTTATGGATTGTAACTGCTGGTTAGCTACTGTACCTGGATGTCACTTTCATTGTTGATATTTCAACTGTGCTTTTCTATTCCACATGTTGAAGGCGGTAGTGAACTGCAATGCATTAAAGCAGCAGTGGGTAGAATTGGAGCAAATGTGATTCAAAAAAAAGTTTGTAGAAAGTTCTCAGTCATCCAGGTCATGGTATCCGAGTAAGGGTTAAATGATTAAAAAAAGTTAATACATGAAACAGTCACTATATCCTGACAGTAGTGCATGAGACAGGTAATCTGAAATTCAACAGCTCAGTTTAATGAACAGCCAATAGGAACGCTCTCTGTCTGAAATGGCCTGGGATTGGCCAAAGTCTCCCGTCACTTGCTAGATTATCTAAAGCCTGAAAACAGCCATTAGGAGGTGCAGGAGTCTAGTTATCTCTCAGAACACTTGAACTACAATATGCTGAAAGGTTATTGCGCAATGATGCCAAAAATACTACTTTAAGTAGTATATTTTAATGTAGCAGCGATGTGAACCAGTTTTTTAGGTTCCTAATGAATAGACATATACAATTACAGCTGCTGTTTTAAACCTGAAATGCTATTTTCTTAATGCTCCACATGTATTTCATTTTATTTCACACTGTATACAGTATTTATAGCCCTGCAATATACAGGCTCATAATGACGTCCCAGGTCAATGCCGCCTCATGCTCACACTTATAAAGTCAGTCTGAGCCTGAGGGCTAAACGTCTACAGTAGTGCTGTTAAATCTGTATTGTTTGGGCTAACTTTCCTCCAGAGGAGAAGAGAGCCAGCTCTTGGGTAAAGTTATTGTTAGCTTAATAAAGAATGTGCTACCTTTTATTTTTATCTAGGATAAAGACCCAAATGAATATAGTATTTATAGCCCTGCGATATAGGCTGAAAAGTGTCCCAGAGGCCAACACAGGCTTTTCCTCACACTTAAACAGTTAGTCTGAGGGCTAACGTCTACACAAGTGTTATTAAATATGCATTGTTTGGGCCATAGGAAATAGAATAGGAGTAGAACGGACATTCCCATTCAAATCAATGTAGCAGGATGTTTAGAGCGGCACACATTTTTATGTGTAACATTGCTGTTGCAAAGAACGGAGCATACACTCCTTTATTATTTTCATACTGGTTTTTATTATGAAGTTAAAAAGGGTCAAAATTCCCTCTCTGTTATGTATTTTATATTTCTGTGAAAACATCTTCTTCAAACAACTGGATTTATTCAAGTTTCTTGCCAAAAACTACATTTTACAAGATTACATTTGAACACATCATGATAAGGTTAGAATTTTCCTTCGCCCTCATTTTTACTGAATAGAGCCTGAACGCACCATAATGCAAATCAATGTTCCCTCCCGTTAACCAGCTCTCTTCCTGCTGATTTCAACACGGATTTGTTGTTCACAATGCAGCATTATCGATAGTGAGTTTACTGTCTACCTACAGCACCGTCATGTATCCACATGTTTACATATTATGGTGGTATAAGAGTATCGCAATGTAATGTATAGGTTACGGGTGAGTAGTAAATTTTGAACGGATAAAAAATGTGCAATTAATTTCTGATTAATCCCGATTAATCATGGAAAATCATGCGATTAATCACGATTAAATATTTTAATTAATTATATATGTTTTATTCTGTAGACACAAGGTGGTTTATTACTTTTGTAAAACAATACCACTTATTTGTAATTAAACTGATTATACTGATATCCATGAAAACGAGCTAGACGAAACAGCAATAAAGCTGTCTGTTGTTATTTAATGTATTTACTACATTGCAGATACAGCTGTTAAGCAGTTGAGCCTAAAAACAGAATGAAATACCTGCAACTTAAATCAAAATCTGTATTTTTACATCCTGTCACCTACCTTTGCAGATTTGTCATTCATAGCAGGTATGATAATGTGTTACGGGAGTGCAATAGAAATTTGAAGGGTGTAGTAATTAATCATTATCTCAGTCACATTCCTCATCTCATAACTTTTAATAAACAGCTGTGCCAATCACAGTCGTGCATGATGAAAATGACTCACCAGATTGAGTAGAGAGTGTGCAGACCGGCTTAACCAAGTGGAAAAATAATATTATTATCCTGAAGGTGGATAGTGGCAAGGTGCAAATATAATGCACCGCAAATATGCAGCCAGTAGTGTATTTGTCAACAGTCGAGTTAACGATGTTATTCGTGATTAATAATCCTTTATTTTTTAACACATTGATGGACAGAAAAAAAAAACACACAGGTCCTTGTGGGTGACTGACTGGTGGACATTTTCTGGCCAGATGTCATAGTGCAACTGCATTGCTGTGGTTAGAAACAAATTATCAGTCGGTGTGTAGCAGCTGGCACAAGCCACAGCCAGGCAAGTTACCTATTTTCCTTTCCTTTCCTTCCAAAACAACACAGTGTGCGCCATGGCAGTGTGACAGTCTGACAATTTTATAGTGGAAAGGAGAGCCCAGAACACATCTGCCAAAAAAAAAACAAAAAAAAAAAAACTGATGTCCTTGTGTTGGAGGTGCAAAAATAGCTACAAACAAATACATGGCACTTTAAATTAAATTAAACATGAGATTTCCCTGTCCAAGAGGAACCCTTTTTCCCAGTTCAATGATATCAGGCAAGTTGCATCCGCCAGTCTATCTTTGATGTGTATAAAGCACCGTGACAGTCCACAGTCCTGCATCATTGTGGTTAAGTGGTCACTCTCCACCACAGCCACACATGCATATTGTGAGAGGAAAAATGTGTCTTCCTTACTCCTGCCTGAGGGAAATATCAAAGTCAGAGCTATCATCCATAAAAAGGACGGAGCAGAACTGCACCTAGGCGCCGCGTTGCCTTTGATGTGGTCTGAGCAGGCAGGCGACATGCACAAATCCCAGTAATCCTCGACACTAAAACTGTACTGCACCGCTTGATCGTCACTGACACACCCCCCTGCCGTGCCTCTCCTCCCACTAGGTGCAGTTGTTCTCCGCTCTCCCTTCAGGAGATATGACATCACTGCAGGACACAGACGGCATTTATAAGGGATTCTGCTTGTCGAGACTGAAAGCGCCAAGCTACACCAGGCAGTTATATTTCCAGGTTGAAGAGGGAATCCAGCTTCGAGAGTCATAAAGGACAGAGTCCGGAGAGTGTTGTTTCATGTGCCCAGATGTGTTGAATAAATCATTTCTCCCAGACCTAATTAAACACTTACTGCATAGCCCTGTTAAGCTATTAACATCTGCTCGACCGAATGCACTGGGCTCCGGCACTAGATGGATTTAACGACGGCAAACAGAATAAATATAATGTTTTCTTTCATGTTCCACTTTTTTCCATTTTTCTGTTTAAATCGCGCTCTCTGTCTGTATTGTCTCAGCGCGTCTGCTGCTCTCAATCTTAACATTTTGGTTTGATTTCATTGATGAATGAATCCTTTACTGCTTCTGTTATCAAACAGAATACAGATTATAAAATCTACGCTGATGCCTGCGCTCATTACAATTCTGTTTCTCACTGATTCTTACAAGAAAAAGAACCAACGGATGTTCAGTGATTGAAAATAGGACAATGCATGCTCTTATGTATATACATACAGTACATATACGCTAGGGCTGTCAAATTAATCGGTTTTTCTATGTTCAAAATGTACCTTAAAGGGAGATTTGTCAAGCATTTAATACTCTTCTAAAAAGAGAAAAGGTCTAGAGTGCTCAGAATATCAAGCTAGTGTAATTAAGGTGCTCTTTGGCAGGGAACACAAAACTTCACAAAAGAATAAAGGTGCTAGACACTCTTTGAGTAAAACGTTAAAAAGCCTTTCATTAAATTGCTATGTCATTTTGAAATACTAAAAAACATAGGCAATGCTGACACATTATGAGATGGGTTATAACCCACATGTATCGGCACAAACAGCCTATTTGAAGAAGGCTGTTTATTCTGCATTATTTAATACTGGGATTGAGCAAATATGCTTGCTTTATGCAAATGTATGAATATATTTATTATTGGAAATCAATTAACAACACAAAACAATGACAAATATTGTCCAGAAACTCTCACAGGTACTGCATTTATCAGAAAAAAATGCTCAAATCTTAACATGGCAAACTGCAGCCCAACAGGCAACAACAGCTGTCAGTGTGTCAGTGTGCTGACTTGACTATGACTTGCCCCAAACTGCATGTGATTATCATAAAGTGGGCGTGTCTGTAAAGCCTATAGAACCCATTTTCATTCACATATCTCGAGGTCAGAGGTCAAAGGACCCCTTTGAAAATGGCCATGACAGTTTTTCCTCGCCAAAATTTAGCGCATGTTTGGATCGTTATTTAGCCTCATTTGCTACAAGTTAGTATGACATGGTTGGCACACCAATGGATTCCTTAGGTTTTGTAATTTCATATGATAGCAGTATCTTCACTCTTAGTCTAACTTTGACAACCCTAATGTATATAAATACATATACACACACAAAAAAATGTGTGCAATATGTGCAATATCAGTGTAATTGCAAATTATAGTGTGAAAAACTTCAGTGGGAGTGAGGGTATAGTACAAAGGTAATAGTATGGTAATGTGTATAAGAAGACCAGCATAATAGAATAGTCGTACATTTCTCAGATGCAGTTAAATGTATAGAACAGTGTGCAATCTAAAATCCTGTATGTAGAGCTGAGGTTAATGAAAAGAGTCAAATAATTATGGTGTTGTGCAGAGGATGTCGTTGAGTTGAAGAGTCTCACAGCCTGAGGAAAGAAGCTGCTCTGTGGTCTGGTGACAGCGGATACTTCTGTATCGCTTGCCCAGACGGCAGCAGAATGAACGGGCCATGACTGGGGTGGGTGTTGTCTTTTAGTATCCTTTTAGGCTCTGCACAGGCACCTCATCTCACCGATATCCCTGATGCTTGGTAGATGGGTACCGATGATGTTCTGGGAAGTTTTTTTATTCACCCGCTGCAGAGCCTTCCGGTCCTGTGCCGCGCACATCCCACGCCAGTTTGTTTCCTGTCTAGATGCTTTCTGTTGCTCTTCTATAAATGTTAAAAAAGAACTTGGAACAGAAATTTTGCAAAAAGATCAGCCATTTCTTTGGCAATAATGGCAGAAATTGTTATTGAAACAGATATACCACTAGCCTCATTAGGGACCGTCTCATTCACTGTGTGGGAGACAGTCTTGAAAGGTCCCATAGGAAAACTCAGGGAAGCGTCTGCGCTTTAAAAGCCTTTTAAAGGCCTGTTTTTTTTCGAACAATGAAACAAACAGGTGGCCTTCATCGCTGCTAGTTCTCTGATGTCGGGTTGGTGTGTCCCCAGCTTCACAGGTTGGTTAACCAGACGTACATTTGCAAAACCAACCAGTTAGTCCTCATCCTTAGAGTCTATTCTCTTGCAATCCATAAATCTCACTGTTATGTTGCTTTTCCAAGTAAGTTTTGTAGAGCAGTGTCTTCTTTTCCTCATTATGGTGCATCAAGCCATAATGGGCTCACTACTACCCTCCTGAGGCCGGAGGGCGGACAACACCACCAATGGCCACAAGTGGCAACAATGAGCCCATTTCACTCTCAAAAACAAACTTCAACAAGCAAAAAATAAGATTCATGCTTTATCACGAGTGTTTTCAAATGGTATTTTTCCGTTTTGCAAGATAAAAAACTTTAAAGGTTCTCCATTACTTGCATTACTAAAGCAGCAGACAACCATTTTCTATGCAAATATATAGAATCACATTTAGCGTTAGAGCTTTTGGTCTAAGGGAAGGAGAGAGAGAGAGAGAGAGGGTGACAGAGAACCTTAGTATATATATACGTGGATGAAAACAACAAGCAGTTTTTTTTATAAAAATGACAACTTTTACTTGCTTTTGTAACTGACTTCTGCACTGCAGTGTCTCTAATTCCTCTGGAGTCAAGCAAGTGGAAAGAACCTTTATGGATCAATAATATTATGAAATCAACTGTATCCTCTGTGATGTTACGGTACCTTGAACTGGCCGACTCTAAGGCTTTGTGCTCTGCGCTGCACCACTTTTTATATCCATAATGGCAGATATTCAGTACGCCACCTACGACTAATTGTACCAACTCAGATTAGCGAGCGGTGAATGATAATTCCTTTTTATCCATCTTGTGCTTTGTTGGAAAAGACAAACCTCTCTTGTACTTGTGGTTTGTCATGATTAGTTCAGGCCTACCGATCTTGGCTGCCATTCCCTGAGCTCAATAGGATTTGGTGTAATCCCACGGAGCAGAGCAGAGCAGATGGACACACAAGTAAGATCACAGTGGTATAGGGGCTATAATTGGCCTGGCCCTCTGCCTGCAAACCCCTTTTACTGGTAGTAATTTCAATCCTTTGATTGTGTAATCAGATTTGAAATTAGAGTTAGTCTGTAACTGTTACGGTTGACCAGATCAATTTATAACCAACAGGGACGGTTCATTTAGAAATCGATGTACAGTACATGTAGCTGTTACAGTTATTGCTGCATTGGGCACCACATACAGCAACTATGCTTTAATCCCACAGAGCAGATGGATGGACAGGTAGTCATACAGGAGCATAAACTGGACGGCTTAATCCATCTTATCTGAACTTTGCCATCAAATTACAAAATAAAGTAATTACTAAATGCTCTGTCATATCACTGAGCAGATGGCCATCTTACAGCTATCACTCTTCCTATCCCATATCTTATTAGCAGAAGATAAAGCCTTGAATGACAACTAATTGTGGTTGAACTGCATTATTAGAGCCACAGTAGTCTGCTCCATGACTGCTGCCGAGCACTCTGGGATTGTGCATCACTTTTTAATACTGGGAATTTGTCACGGTATAATGAGAAGACAGTTTTGCCGATTTGCAGGTGAAACATCTTAGTTAAAGGAGAGGAATGGCAACAACATTGTGTTTTTACTATTGTGTACTCAGTATACCTCTATAAAGCAGTGTTTCCCAACCTGGGGTCTGTGTCCCCGTTAGGGGGGCGTCAAAGATCACAGGGGGTCTGCTAGGATTTGTCTGCTCTGAGGTTGGCGAAATTAGATTTGTACATGTATAACTAAAATCATAATAGCACACTTACTGGATAATTCATACAGTGTCTGAAAATTGTGTGCATGTGAGTGAAAGGAAACCCTTTTAATATTTCAATAAACTAATATTAACATTAAGAGATGGAAGAAAAACTCAGATCTCTACTTAAGTAAAAGTAATAATACTACAGTGTAAAATACTAGCTACAAGTAAAAGTCCTGCATTCAAAATATTAAGCTATTAAGTCATTTGAATAACTTTATATACTGCCGGGTAGTTTAATCTATAATAATACATCACCATTTATTAGTTCATTATATTTTGTATTAATAACCTGAATCTGCAAAGTAACTAAAGTTATTACATTTATTTAACTTGGCTGTTTAAGAGAGGGAAAAATATGGTATCGAATTGGTAATGGCATCCACAGATACTCAAGGTTGCGGTATCAGACATTAAAATGTGGTATTGAGCCATCTCTAATCCAAACATTTCCAATATCTCCAGAGCATTATAAAGTCCAAAAGTCGAAATTTATTGAAAAAAGATAGATGTAATATTTTCCAAAATTCATAACACATTTTTATGTAATGAAATATTCTACTTTAATCCATAATTGTTGGCATTTAGCCTTTCAAAAACAACATTTTTTGCTCAGCTTTACTGGGATACAAGTACTTTGAAATAACCTCTAGGATCCAAATTGTCACATCTTTACACCAAAACAGTTTGGTGCTCAGCCTTTTCACGACTGGCGATACAACTACTTCAACTTGTTGATTGTATTAGCAATATAACCGAATACATGTGGAAGTAAAGGTGGATGACTTGACTCAAAGCAAATTGGGTTAAGGTTTACTCAACTTTTCCTTCAGTTCGCTGTTCTTCTCTGCCCAGATGGGCTAACCGAGTAGACACAAATTAAATTAAGTCAATGTTTACTGTTCTCGTAGCTTATTTCTACTGCAATGTTGATATATTTTAAGTGCCAATATATAATTTGGGGAAGTACAATAGCTCACAAAATAAATAACCCTTTGCAATTGCCTAGAAAGTAATCTCCTTTCAAAACAAACAGTGAACAGATCAGCAGGCTGAGAAAAATCTTTATAATATAAAGATGGCAAGAGCTCCAGAACGGGATTATACAAAAGTTTTCTACAGAGATTTTAGAGACTCATTAATCCACACTGAAGACGTATAATCAACTTTTTAACAGAGTCTTTGCAGGAGTTCGGTTTTGTTCCTCAAATCTACATATTCAAAGTAATTATTTTAAACGGCGCTGGCTGTGACGCTTCTTTAGCCAGCGTGTGTTCTGCATCTCCCCCTGTGCCAATGGACTCATTACAACTTTACAATTATTTGTAGAAACAACCTATTTTGTGTTGGATACCATTTAGGGAATTATGAGTTAAGGAGTTATTTTACTTTTAGTTAGAATGATTAGTCAAGAGCTTTGGCAATAGATGTAGTATGTTGTTTCCCTCCTGGTTTTCTGTGTGGAGTTCCTTCTGTGTACAAAGACATGCAAGTTGGGTGAATTGGGGTTTTAAATTGTGAGTAGTTGTACGTCATGCCAGTTTGTTTCCCTGTCAGGATGCTTTTTATTGATCTTCTATAAACATTAACAAGAACTTGGAGCATAAATGTCGCAATCCGAAGTTTCCTTAAAGCAGCAGTGGGTAGAATTGGAGCAAATATGATTAGAAAAAGTTATTTTCATAAAACGGTCACGATATCCTGACAGTAGTGCATGAAGCGGCATGTGCCTCTGCGTCCTTCGGTGTCCTCCGGTGCTCCTAATGGCATCCTAATGGCGTCCAGCTGCCTTCTCTGTCCAGCTGTCAATCACTCGCGAACTCTGATCAAACGCTCAAACTAGGCAGCGCTGATCAAATATAAGTCAATATCCTGTTACTGTAATGCCTATTTCTTGCCTCAAATGTTTTCAGAATCATCTTGTAGTGTACTGTTTAGCTGTAAAATGAGAAAGTTTGTGACCCAGCAGCCGTGTTGAGATCAGTTGAGGAAATACCAAGCACAGCCCACCAGTCCAAGCACAGCCAATAGGAAGGCTCTCTCTCTCTGAAATTACCTGTGATTGGTCAAAGTCTCCCAGTCAGGCAGCTAGATTTATTAAAGCCTGTAAACAGAGCCATGAGGAGGTGCAGAAGTCTAGTTTTCTCTCAGAACACTTGAATTACAATATGCTGAAAGGTTGTTATGGAATTTATGCACAATGATGCTAAAAATACTACTTTAAGTAGTATATTGTAATGTAGCAGCAATGTGAACCAGTTTTTTAGATTCCTAATGACTAGACATATAATTACAGCTGTAATCCTGCTGTTTTAAACCTGAAATTATATTTTCTAAATGCTCCACATGTACACACGTTTTGCCCAATGATGCCAAAAACATTCTGCCTACTGCAGCTTTAATTGCAGTGTCTCAAACATTCACCTCATCACCATCATCATCCTGTCTTGTCCTTTACTGACATCTCTTTCACAGTGGCCACCAGCAGTGTGTCTCGCCTCATTGTGCAAAACATACTGCAAGGTCCACCCTTTTTTTTTGTTATACTATATGGTGCACCTGTAGCAACAATACCAATGCAAACTTACTATAGCTAATCAGGTAATTTTTTGCTTTTTTTGGATGCGCTTTTCAGCAAAGAAAAGAAAAAGATGACACTGTTTTGTCTTTGATGGTAGCCTACTAAGTTTTTCGGTGGGAGTGGATACTGTTTAGCTGTAAAATGAGAAAGCTTGTGACCCGGCAGCCGCGTTGAGATCAGTTGAGGAAATCCCAAGCACCGCCCACTAGCCGGAGCACAGCCAATAGGAAGGCTCTCTCTCTCTCTCTCTCTCTCTCTCTCTCTCTCTCTCTCTCTCTCTGAAATGACCTGTGATTGGCCAAAGTCTCCTGATAGTCGGCTAGATTTATTAAAGCCTGAAAACAGAGCCATGAGGAGGTGCAGAAGTCTAGTTTTCTCTCCGAACACTTGAATTACAATATGCTGAAAGGTTATTATGGAATTTTTGCCCAGTGATGCCAAAAACATTCTGCCTACTGCAGCTTTGAGTGCAGTGTCTCAAACATTCACCTCATCATCATCATCCTGTCTTGTCCTTTACTGACATCTCTTTCACAGTGGCCACCAGCAGTGTCTCGTCTGGTCGTGCAACATACTGCATCCTTTTTTTTTTTGTTATACTATATGGTGCACCTGTAGCAACAATACCAATGCATAAATTAAATTTTTACAGCTTTTTGGATGCAGCTTTTCAGCAAAGAAAAGAAAAAGATGACACCGTTTCATTCATTGGAGGGGAAAAATATCTTTTTGTCTTTGATGATGGTATAGCCTACACTAACTTTTTCGGTGGGAGTGGATATACTGCACGAGTTAACATTTGATGAGACAGCGCTCCCTTCTGTACATCATCCCTCTCAGAGACCAGAGGAGACCAGAGCAGAGAGAGAGGAGAGCAGAGCAGAGCGGAGCAACCAGCCGGTAATCCGTGCGCCTTTTGCCGTGGACGTAATTAGATTACGGTCGGTGCGCCGATCACTGCTGCTGCTCGCTGCTCCTGCAGTAAATGCACCGACTACCTTCAGACAAAACCTCCCTGTCTGACTCCGCATCGCCTCTCTCTTTCTCTCTCTCTCTCTCTCTCTCTCTCTCTCTCTGTATCTCATGTCGTTAGGTCTCTCTGTCTCCTCCCTCCCTCCCTCCCTCTTTCTCTTTCTCTCTCTCTCTGGTTGAGAACGCGAGAGGGGAATACTAGAGGAGATATACTGTTACCCTGCCTCTCTCTCCTACACAGCTCGTAGTTGTACCTTGCAAGTCCCCCACACTGGAGACTTCAACTAAAAGAAGACTAGAGAGGAGAAAGGAGACTATTTTTCACTGCACAAAAGGTCATTAATCCTTTTTTTTGTTGTTGTGCGTAAAAGGCGCGGACAGACAGGGGTATTTTTGTTTTTACCCCCTCTCTCTCTCTCTCTCTCTCTCTCTCTCTCTCTCTAAAAAAAAAAAAAGAAAAGTCGGGTGGATGAGTTGTGTGGATGTTATTTCCTGGATTTTCTTTTCCTCGGGCTGTGTCTCACCGCGGCCCAGAGACGGCAACAGTGTGTGGAAAAGTACATTTCTATGTTAAAACAGATGGCTTCAACGAGGATAACGCGGTAAGTGGCATTCAATGTTGAACTGAACACATCTCTTACTCTGTGGTGGTGAGTTCACTGACCTAAAGACAACCCTTTTTTTTTTGTATTGCATTTCTTTTTATCTTCTCCTAGGTTGTATTATTCCTTCACTCTTTCCAAAATAGTATATAATATAATAGTATATATACATAGAAAGTTTCCTGCATTACAGTATGGACTATACAGTATAGTTTGAACAGTTGTGTTTTAATGGGAGAGATGTCGCTGTCCATGGTGCTGGAACACACTGACTGGAGGATTATTGGTGCTGCTTTAGTCAAGACAACTCAGCACATTTATATGCAACACGCTGCTATCTCACATCTCCTCCTCCAGCTATTGTTTATCAGTGATGGACAGTCATCATAATGATAAACCATCCTGGCACCACCACAGTATATATATACCCTATATACAGCTAATTTGATTTTTTTTCATGTTATAATTAAGGTGATTCAACTACATTTCTTGGTGGTCATAGTGGTTTCAAATCCATTATGAAATAAGTCATTTCTGTAATTGAGCTCATCCAAGAGTGTATCCTTTCAACAAGTAGACTTATGAGCTGCCATAGTAATACAGTATATATATATATGTGGTCTGTCTCAGTGGTCCCATCCAAAGCAGGCTACATCACAGCAGCCTGTGTGACTTGGATTATAAAGAGAGAGAGAGAGAGAGAGAGAGAGAGAGAGAGAGAGTCATCCGATTACTTTAAATTAGGGGCAAGCTGTCGCCTCCTCCAGAGAGAGCAGATAGTGAGGGGAGAAAGTCAAAGGTGACGAGGTGGCAGTGGGGGGTGGTGGGGGTGATGTAAAGCAGGTGTAACAGGTAAAAGATGTTCCTGTTGCTCTTTTTTGACAACACCTTTATTGTGAACTTTTCATCCCACGCTGGGTGTCAACATATGAGCCCCTTATATAATGTGAAGCTTTGCTCAGTCATGTGTGGAAGTGGCTTGTACACACAGGTAGAGCTATTTAGTGCTATAAATAACCAGCAGTGACTCTATTGCTGCTGTGTGTCTGTGTGGTATGATAATGAAGCAGAGTGAGGCTGCATTTGAGTGTCCAATACCCATTGGAATACTATGTGCCTCTTTCTACCTACCTGTGTGTGTGTGTGTGTGTGTGTGTGTGTGTGTGTGTGTGTGCGCGTGCGTGTGCGTGTGTGTGAAGAGGGGTCAGACAGACAGAATGTGTTTGGTGAACCTGGGACCCGTCCGCTCGTCACCATGTCAAATCCTGTTAGTCACGCTGGATGACAGAAGCACCAGGACTTCGATTTAAATAACTGCCGCTAAGTCCTTGCCTTTTGAAAGGGAGATTGCCTGTGAAGTGATGTCTTCATGTATTCGGTTTGTTAGTTATTAGTGAGGAAGAAATGTGCATATACGATCCCTCCATTTAAAAAAAAAAAGAAAAAAGAAGCCCCTTTCTTACCCTGCTTCTTTACCTGATCTAAAATTAGTTTAAAATATTTAAGGGTTATTAGTAGGGGAGGGAAAAAAAGTAATTTCACCTATATTTTGACATTTACTTTTTAATGCCAAAATGTATATATTTGCTTCATTTGAGTGTATACGGAGGTAGAAGGAAGTTACCGCTTTTATTGTTGTAGTCTGAGTAACGTGACGTCATATCTGTTCCGTATCCGTCATCCAAAACAAACCGCAGTTGGCCGCAACGAGGGTGTGCGTGGATACGACTTGAACCCTCAAATATTAAATCTAAAGTGGTAAACACTACACATACAGTAAAGTATGGAAACACTTTGGGTTTCACACATTGCAGGAAAAGCAGAGCTAGACATCATGGCTAAAGCTGCATGCTAACTTTGTCATGGACAAGAAACGTTATCGCATTGCGGTAACGTGCGGCCAAGCCAGTCGGCACTCTCATCTCCGTGGTCAAATCAGCCGACGCTACAACTGTAGAGCACCCATATACTGATAAAAGACTGCTGAATACAGTCAAATGGAGCTGACCATGGATGTATAAAGAGTCAGGAGAGCTACATGTAACGACGGACTTGGTGAAGTTCACTGAAGTATACACGTGTGACTAAGTCCGGTTTTCAAAACAAGGTGTTAACAAAGGGAACTGTATATACAAAATACATATAATGAAATAAGATTGATTGGATTATATTAACCAGAAGTGTAAAACATTACATGTCCCTTATACATTAAAAATAAAATACCACTAATTTGTGAGAGAAATGTCTTTATTCTTTGATTTTTGGGTTGCTGGAAAAAATATATATGCCTGACAATGACTGATATATTGACTTCCGGACATCTCTGACTACATACATACTGAAAATCAAACATTTTAATATATTCATTTAGATATTTTTCAAATTAAAAGTCCCTAGAAGTGTATGATTCAACTTTTTCCCATAGTCTAGTGTTAAAAAAGTTAACAAAAATTGCAATAAATCATAATATAGAATCTTAACACATATCAAATCTGCACCCAAGTATCGTGTGATCGGGAGTAAGGTGTATCGTCCCAGCCCCACTAATTTGTAACTCTTTTTTTGTCAGAACACTCTGATATTTAAACTCCTTTATGGTAGTTAGTGATCATATTTGACTCTTTTTACTGACTGTACAAATGCCTGAATAAAATTAAATCAATTAAATGAGCAAAGCACATCTTTTTTTGCCGAGACCTTTGGTATCATGTTTTACAATCAGTCTTGCACTGGCTGAAAGGTTCCCTTGGTTCTCACTTTCAATGTCAAGTGCTTCCTTGACTCTATATTCAGCTAATTCCATTCAACTGTTTAATACAGTATGGTAATCTAATAGCATTGATTACAGAACAAATCATATCTCTTCTGAAAATCCCTGGGATGCAAAGTGTGTAGTTTCGAAATAACCTACAAGCCATTTTTGTGTGTGTGTGTGTGTGTGTGTGTGTGTGTGTGTGTGTGTGTGTGTGTGTGTGTGTGTGTGTGTGTGTGTGTGTGTGTGTGTGTGTGTGTGCAACAGAAAAAAAAAACTCTTATAAAAATTCAAAACAGTAAGGAGTGAGCACTGCAGAACGTTGTTTGCAATAAGAGTGAGTGAGGGGTTGTTTATTTACCGTTAATGTGGCAAAAATAGATGTATGCTTTTATTGCAGAGGTTCTCGTTCTGAGACCTGAAGCGTCAAATCCCTCCATCATCAGTCATCTACTTATTGAGTGTTATCCACATGGGATGCTGGGTAAACGCCGCTTATCTGGGTTCCCAAGGTTCACAATTAGGAACCGCTGCTTTAGTCACACTACTCCTAAATGCTTCTATTGGCTTTTATTTTGAAATTAATCGTTTTTTTTCGACAGTATAATGCCCGTGAGGCCAACCCAAGCTATCAAAAATGCATTAAAATGTCAAGAATTTGAGTCTAGCTGTTAGATAATCAATACAAACATGTCATATAAAACCAAAATGTATTTCATATTAAGATGCAATGGAAAACGTATTAGATACAAGAATATTAATGTGTTCAGTTTCACATTTCACATAGCTAACACCATCAGATACGAGCCAACAGGAATGTGTTACTATATGCTAAAATCATTGCAGTCAGATGATTTCACTGTTTAAATAAGTTAATTTGATATCAGCTTCTCTGTTATAGCTTTTAGCTTCTCTATATAATGCAATGCAGTTGTACATTATTATAAATATAGGCTGTGTGTCCTGAAGTTTCTTCTTCCATCAGTAGTGAGGTTGGAGCGGTGTTGTTTTCTCACTGGGGCCAAACAGGGCCAGAGCTTACTGACTAGCCACGCAGCTTGACATGGCTGTTAAAGCCCTACTCAGATTTCATTACCTGCAAATCACCTGAGGCAGCTCCACTGACACTGGCACACATTCAGATATATATTTCCCCCCTTGGCAGTTGTCTGAAATTAACACCTCAACCATAGTTTTGGTGAAAAGTTGAAAAGAACTAAAACATCCCCAATGATTCAGTAAAAGCCTCATTGATCTTCTTGCATGGCCTTCGTCTGTGTACATGATAATGATCCGGAGTTTGACTATTTAAGATGTCAAATATGCCAAATCGTTTTGTCCCGTTTGTTTTTTTAAGATGGGAAGGTATGCCTGCAATTTGTATTTATCACTCTTAAGTTATCGCAATGTAACAGATAGAATTTTGTTTAAGCCCTGTGTCTATGATGAGCTTTTGCTGGATGATTTTAACATGATGCGCAGTTAAAATACGACTGATTCTTTGATCACGATCGCAATATTCACTTAGATACGAGCAAGACTTAATCATTTGGTGTTGTTGTAATACTTTATTTCCAAACATTATTGTTCCCAATTGTTTTGTTTTATCTAGGGCTGTCAAATTGAATGTGATAATAACGCATTAACGCAAATTTGTTTTTAACTAATTTCTTGAACACATTAACGTAATCGATCTTTTGGAGGTTGTAGCGGGTTGAGTTTTAAAGCTAGAGTGAAGTTAGCAATCATATGAAACTAGGAAACCTAAGGAATCAATTGGTACCAACCATGTCATAGTAGCTTGTCGGGAAGGAGGTTAAATAACGCTCCGAACTTGCGCTAAATTTTGGAGAGGAAAAACTAACACCGCCACTGACACACTGACAGCTGTTGTTGCCTGTTAGGCTTGAGTTTGCCGTGTTATGATTTATGATTTGAGCTCCTTTTTAATGCTAAATACAGTACCTGTGAGGGTTTCTTGACAATATTTGTCATTGTTTTGTGTTATTAATTGATTTCCAGTAATAAATATATACATCCATTTGCATAAAGCAAGCATATTTGCCCACTCCCATGTTGATAAGAGTATTAAATACTTGACAAATCTCCCTTTAAGGTACATTTTGAACAGATAAAAATGTGAGATTAATTTGCGATTAATCAAAATTAACTATAGACAATCATGCGATTAATTGCAATTAAATATTCTAAGCGATTGACAGCCCTAGTTTTGATCCTATCCTTTATCAGCAATGCTAGCAAATTATTGAAGGTCACGTCCAGAAGGCCTCCTCTTTAATTTTACAGATCCCTCTATAACAATTTAAATCCCTCATTATGGCTTTATTTACATTTATTTACTACTGATATCCTGTCCTCTCTGTATTTCAATCAAGAGAGACTGTGAATGAGGGAAAACATAATTGTTTATTATAACGGATGATATGTGATTTATAAAGTCTTTACAGAAAGACTTTGGTGCTTAGACTCTGTACGGGGAGATTCTTAATCGAGGGCTGTCTGCCCTGAGCAGCGGCAAGATAAATTCCCCCATGGAGTCCAGACACTGGTGGCGTTGGTGGTGGCTGATGAGGCTGATAAAATGATGAAGCTGATGAAGCTGATGAAGCAGATGAATCTGCAGCACGAACGTACTAAAGGCAGAGAGAGAAAATCGTATTTAAAAAGAGATAGCAGCAAGATGATAGGTGTGTCGCTGTGCTGTTGAATAGATGTGACCAGCTGATAAGAACAGCTGATATCACGATTGACAGCCCCAAACAACGACAGCAAGGAAATTATGAGTGATTATAGGTGAGAGGAGTGAATGGCAGGATATATGAGAATTAGACTAGAGGCCTGACTGAACTTGCGCTATAGAGCTTAATTTGGTCCGTTCCTCCCAGTGGCCAGACTACCTATTAGAAAGATGTCATATCGAGTTAGCCACAGTCATGTGAGCATGGCTAACTATTCTTATTCCTGACAGATTGCAGGCTATGGCTGAGTTCTTCCATTTCTATCTAAAGGGTAGGAGCGGACGGTGTAATCCTCCCAGGTGTTGGCCAATTCTTGGAATATATCAAAAGCATATGTTCTCAGTCTGATCTTATTCTTCTTATTAGGGTTTTTGCAAATGTACCGCCCAGCACCTTTGCATTTACAATGTAGTACTGCTGGTCTTCCTTTGTGCATTTCTGAATACACCCCCAGATAACAAGGCCTTGTAATTTTGTTCGACTAAACTTATAATTTTAAATGTTTCTTCAGACTTAACCAGACAGTGTTGTTGTGCCTGTGCTGGGAGTTGTAAATTTGGCTCCCAACAAGCTGTCATAGACATGTCTTACTGAGTTAGTCAGGCCTCTGTGAACAACACTAGCTGCTTAGTAACTAAAACATATTCCGTGGGGTTATGAACTTCGTTGATGTGTTTCTGTCAGATGAGAGAACATGTGGTGAAAATCAAACGTGTGATCTTTCACGTCTCATTAGCCTATTTTCCGCTACAACACATCAGGAACTTATTTGACACCCAAACAATAGGTTCTTTTTTGTAAATACTAATATAGCTGTGTATGATTTCAACTGATTTTAGGATTCTGCGCTTCTCACAGAGCTACACGCATCAATAAGTGTGTGTCATTATAGCATTGTGCAATCTGTGAAGATAATGGAAGCAGTGAGACGAAGGGGGAAGATAGTTCTAGTCTATTTTATCCCGGTGGTATTCTTGAAATTCAGACTACATTTACCATATGTGTTGCTCTTTAACATCTCTAAAACATTTTTAAACATGATTAAACATGTTAGAGTTTTTTATGTCCAATATTTTAGTCTATGATCACAAACCTACTTTGTCTTTAGTGTTGATTATCAGATTAGCATTATAAGATGGTGAATGTCTGCATGTTAGCATTGTCAGTTTGAGCATGTTAACACGCTGACAGCATTTAGCTCAAAGCACCACATAGCTGCTAGCATGGCTCATGCTTGTACATTTTATTACCCAACATTAATACAAATATTTATTATTATTATTATTATTATTATTATTATTATAACATTGCAGTATAAATTCTGTTTCAAAGGATACAATTCTGGTAGAGAAACACTTCATCATGTACAGATGCAGCCAGCTAGAATTTCCCCTCCCAGCCTGCAGCCAGTCAGTTCTCAGCCAACTTCCAGCCGCTCTTACCCCCTCCTCCTGTTTCCTGATAGGGTGTGCTTAGATTCCACTGGTGCCACAAGGGTGTTACGAGTTGGCCCCATGTTCATTAGCTCTAGTGGTGAACCTAAAGAGAATTATCACCTGAATCTGCAGCTCCCCTCTGCTTTACGGAGCACAGCAAGCGACTGTTTATAGCCAAAAAGCTCTAAAAACCCACCATACACTATCTGCTCAAGTTGGCAACTAGCTGGTTAAGATAGCGGAGTATAAAGAGCCACATCTGACCTTTAGGAGTTGGTGGAGATCAAAAACAGAGCTAAAAGAGAGTGAATATTGATCAGGTGGACACAAACACGACTCCAAATGAATGATAATGTTGCTCCATAACTGCTGGATGTGTAAATAAGTTCTGTTTGCTAACAAGTTCACCGTAATTTCAAAGGTGATAATATGTCAATTGGCCCAACATTATTAAATACATATTGGATGCCAGTCTTCTCTGTGATTGTTTTATGTCTTCACAGCAATAAGCACAGAGATGACTTACACCATCTGTGATGCTGAAGAGTTTACTTAAGTTTATTTGCTTCATTCCGAGGCGATCCGCTGGGTGAAGTTTTGAATGACTTTGTCTGTTATGTTCCAACTTCAGTGCAGGAATGTTGATCCTCATTGAGATTTTGTCAGAGTTTGTTGGTTGCGTTGCCAGGTGCTGTTTTGAATGCTTCTGCGTGAGGGATTGAGTTTACATTCATAATACAACCGAGCTGATTGTTCATAACAAGATTATCTGCCTCCTGGCCAAAACACTGCCTGGAATCTGCATATCTGGCGATCCAGGCAGGAGAAACAAAGAGGCAAATTAGCAAGAGCTGCCTAACTTAGTTTTTGTATTCTTTGTGACCAAATTTCTATTCAGTTTGGTACTTGTGAATGGCATTACAAATGTTATTGAATTGTTCACAGTGAGTAACCACTTTATATAATTCCAACAGGCAAAATAAGAACAAAATGAAAAAGAAAGCGAATGTGAAGAATAAAGAAAGTAAAATCAATTTCAGTTATTTTTGTTAGTACGCTTACAAAAGAAAATAAACAACATTAACTCAACAACACACTAACTTTCCAATTAATACCGCACTTAGGGATGGGTACTGAAACCCAGTACCAAACGAGCCATTTTTGTCAAGACCAATGTTAAAGGTTCTGCTATCGGGTATTGAAGAAAATTGATTGATCTCACAAACTCTGTTTCTAATTTGTTAAAACATTCGCCAATGATGCATTTTCCAATCCAGAGGAGAGATCTCTCTCTCTCAGCCTGTCAAAGACCGGAGACCCTGCTCTTAGCAACAATGGCGGAGAGAACAAAACGGTCAAAAGTTTGGTTATACTTCGGTCAAGTTGATGCAGACAGTGCTCGATGCCAAGTCTTTTGCTTATAAGGGCATAAACACGAGCAAGTAAGCATTAAGTGCATCGGATACAGGTGGAGAAACTAGCTATTAGTTCATCACTCGTTGCCCCATCCACTATCATCACATTATAGTTTACGGTATAATAGTGATTGGTTCAAAACATCAATAATTGTTTATTTTATTTATTTTACATTTTAATGATCACATTATCAGTGATTTGTACAAAACAATGCTGTTGCAGTTGCTACTCAAATTTTATTTTATATACAGTATATAAGACAAAATAAATCAATGTTAATTCTGTTATTGTTATTTGCTTCATTTTCTCTCTTGAAAAAACAACAAAAAGAACCGTAAGGAGTACCATTAAAGTACGTAGTAGTTAAGATAAGCAGTAGTGTTACTGGTATAATCGTAACAATACCCATCCCTACCTGCACGCCACCCTATATTTCCATTGCCCTGAAGTATCTAAAACTAGGTCAAAAATTAATTTTTGGTTGTTTGTGGTGGGCCCCTGTACAAGGATAAGTTTACTAGTGTGCCTGAGTCCCAGAGTGAGATTAAATGAACTCAATTTTAATCCTGTGAGGTAAAAGTTCTGAAAAGCCCCTGCCCCAGTTTAATACCCTAAGTAGCTTTCTATCTGATCAGGGGCTCCTAAACCGCTTCAGTCCTGGACCCAAATAAGAAAGACTTAGTCAATGAGCCTTAGACATATTACAACATGGTGCTGTGTTTGCCATAGAGATTCACCATCTCCACTGTGGATGCTTACTCATAATTTAACATATTGAGGTAATGATACATGGCCAACAACAGTTGGTGCAGTGGCAATCTCTTTAGTGGGGCTGGGAATGCGAAAGTGGGACATAACCAATGGGCAATGAGGTAATGAAGTAGCAGGCTTTCACCCATGTTGCAGTCACCTCAGACACAGCTGCAGTGGTTATTTTACAATAGACCAAGTGATAATGGGGTGTTACAGGGTGCATGAATAATGGCTTTCATTTCTGTGTATGTCAGGAGCAAAAGACAGTTTTATTGTAACAGGGTTGTGTTAACTGTCAGATGAACAGCACAGTGAGGTAACGGGAATATAAGAATACATTTATTGATATGTTTCTTGGAACCCAACGGTCTGGCGACGGATAAGCCTCTGCGGGCAAGGGGCTGTGTTTCTGGGGTTCCGGTGTAGCCAGCGGATATCCGGGCCAAGACTTGCTGATCATTGTTTACAGTCCAATTAGCAACCTAAGATGTGAGACTGAAGTTGGAGTTGAGAGACAACATGTCCGACTGGATTCTTTCACAAGTAGCCAGTTTACAAGCTAATTTTAAACCAATACTACACAGGGGATTGCATTTTGGCCAATGCGTTCCGGCTCTTCCGCTCTCCACATGGACTGTTTACCTGCATTCAACCAAAGCCTGCTCGAACGCGATTGGTCAATACTATTCGGAGAACAAACGGAAACCAGAAGGCTTCCGATGCCAAAACCTTGTCCCGTTGCCTACAGATTCTACATGTGAATGCAGAATCTGTTTATAGCGATTAATGTTCCAGTAAATAGTAACACAAAACAAAAAGACCGAACATAACCAAGTACATAGTTATGTTCTAAATTGTGAGTTCAGCTCAATTGAAAAATAATATATTTACTCTCTTACTTCTAGTGGCATTCAGTAATGCTGATGGTTTGGCTTGTACTGTATTTAGTTTTAAAATGTACTTTGGAGATTTCTGCTGCCACTCCAATGCAATGGAGGTGAATGTAACGTTATTATTGGTGCTCAAATATTTGAAAAAGTGACATTTAAAATTGCTCTAACCAATATTTTGATATGAATAATAGTGTCGCTATTTGTGACAAACCATCAGATACTGATCTACTCTGTTACTACTCCTCTTGACGTCTTGACTTCAAATGATTGTTTTGCTTTTTTGGACTGCACCTTAACAGTTTGGTTCAGTTTCACTCTCGTTGACCTCATTTCCAGCCACTGCAGACAGCTATATTGAGTGAAAAAGCTTTAAAGGTGCTCTATACGACATTCAGAGCATTAATATTGCAGCAAACAACTATTTTTTATGTAACGATATAAAAGAGTAATGTCTACCTGAGCAGAGAATGAAGTCACTCTCCGTGCTTTGTTGACATAGCCGGGCCAGACACGAGTGCTTTTTAGTGCATTTGAGCGTGCCCCACTGGCTAGCTCATGGCCACCGCTCTGTATTGCTCTCATACGGCGGTTACAGCTGATAACACCGTCCCGACCGACAACGCAGTTGCGTTAGCATAGCAACCATCCTCTAGTTCCCCTCCAGGTTAACATTGTTAGCTCTGTCAGCACCGTTGCCATAGTTTTCACTGTTAGGGCTGTTCGCAACCTTAGCTGCGAGCCGTCGGCTCAGCTGTCGCCATGTTGAGAGCCGTGCAAAGGAAATAGAAATGCTCCAAATCTCGTATTTAGCATCTACAAAAACTCACTGCATCCTACCTGCCCAGCACCAGACAAAGTTATCGACTAGCTGGTGAACGTGGCGAAGCATTCGGCAGCTAAAGAGACTTGGTCTTTCTCTCAACTGCTCAAATCAAAGCTAAGGGAAGAGTAAAGATTAGACTAAAATTTGACAGATCACCAGAAGCACAACTCAAAAATTAAAAAGCCAATGTTGCTGTGTCTGCCGGATCTGCTAACCACCTTAGCCATCAGCTTTTTAAAAGGCCAGAATATATGAAATATGTGGGATTGTTTTTAAGCTTGTTGCATATTTCTGCCCCTAAGTGAACAAAAAAATGAATTAATGCAGCTTTAAAGTATTCAACAGCAGCGTCTCTTTTCAGGACAACAGAACAGTCTCACAGATCTTCTAGGTAACAAGCAGTTTTCACAAGAACTATATTTCTAAAAACCCTTTAAAGATTGTCTGTGGGCATAAGCAATACTTCTTTCCTTATCTTTCTGCATACGGTAGCAAGAAAATCCTTTTAATTAATCAAGTGTGCATCGCCTTCCAATGTGCTGCTTCAACTGTCCTGTTGCAAAGCAAAGCATCACTTGTTGATAAGATGTCTAACTATAAAGGCTATATTAAGTTCTCATTATTTGTGCAAACGTTCACATAAACTGTATGCAAAGTCTAAACTATCACAGAATATTTGGTGCATTTTGGAGTGATGATTGTAACCAGGAAGTCATTGTATCTGATTTAAGACCTGGAGATCCTCTGAGGCTGCAGTGTTACACACACTCTAGAGTGGAAGGCACTTTTAGCAAAACACACACTCGCACGTAACTGTCAGCAGAAATTTCCATTATAGGTGGCGTAAACAAAAAAAAAAATAAAGAGTTATGTTAGTGTCAGTGTTTTTGTGCTCTTGTGTGTGACAGAATTTATTGTTTTATCTCGAGAGACGGAGGATGCAATTGTTTGTGACAATGGGAGAGTATTTGTGTGTGTATGCGTGTGTGTGTGTGCTGCAGGAGTGTGTGTGTGTGTGTGTTAGCGGCCACATGCTAAGCCACAGAAGGTTGCCAGTGTTAAGTCTCGCCTCTGGCTCAGTGTGTGTGGGGCTATATGTGTGTGTGAGAGACAGCGAGAGAGGGAGGGAGATTACAGTGGCTATTGCCAACTTCAAAGTGTCTACTGGTGTTGTGCCAGGTCAGCATGTTTACACAGGAGAATTGGTGTTGGGACACACACACACACACACACACACACACTCCGTGCACATGCACATGTGTAGACACACCTTATCTCCTGCTCTGGCTCCTGAACATACTCACACATAACATGCACACCGCCCAGAGTGCATTGGTCTTATCAGTGGTCCCAGTGAGTTAGGAGAGGCATTTAATCAGGGTCAACGCACAGCTCTTGGCATAACTGATTCCACCATCCCTCTCTCTCTCTCTCTCTCTCTCTCTCTCTCTCTCTCTCTCTCTCTTCTTTCACTCACTCTTCCCTTCAGACTGAGCAGTCTAGTTGGCTAAATATTTCTCAGCAACAAAATCTTGTTCCAGAAAAGTTAAAACTGGATCACTGGAGGCTTGAAATAGTTTCACGCTCATAGATTTACTAACTTCCTCTGCTACTTTTTGGGAAAGATTGTACAAGTCTAGCCAGCTCTGCAACATGCTGGACTTTCTTCCTGCCTAGTGGCTTTTAAACTCGCTTGCTTTTCCCCTTTTGTTGTAGACCGAGTGGTAGTATATGTTTTAAACAGTTAAATACATAGTTTGACACTGTAGGAAATATACTTATTGGCTTTCTGGTGGAGAGTTAGATGAGAAGATAGATACCACTTTCATATTTGGTGTAGCTCAGCTTAGAACAAACACTGTTGAAAAACAGCCCGGACCTGTCCAACGCATAGACTGTATGTAAGAAGTGGACGTAGTCACCGTGACGACACCCATTAGCTTGTGGACTGCTGTTTTGAAGCCTTGAGTTTCGGAATTTTGGCAGTCGTCATCTTGTTTTTTTGCAACCAGATGTGACACTAGAGGGTGGAGATAAATACAACCAAGCGCTGAATAAGACATTTTTAGGCGACCAAAATGTTACAATTAACTTTCAAGAACTGAAAAACACACTGTGAAAGGGTTAAAGACGAAAACACGGACAACAAACAGACCGGACAACGCCGTGGTAGCAACCTGTCAATCACAAGGTGGCCACGCCCTAAAGCATCCCCTGCTTTATGGTCCATTTGACTCTAAATAGGACCATAATTTACTAAATGAACATCATGCTGTATTGAAGAAGACTTGAAACTAGTGATTGAAACCATAAACTCATGTTTACAATGTTTACTGAGGGAATAAATCAAGTGAGAAGTAGGCTCATTTTCTCATAGACTTTCAATACAATCAAATTTCTTTGTGCAACCAGAGGAGTCTCCCCCTGCTGGCTATTAGAAAGAATGCAAGTTTAAGGCACTTCCGCATTGGCTTCACTTTTCAGACCTGCAGGTCGCCCACTGGTCCGATGGTTACCACCACCTTTTAGAGCTCAATAATTCACATCATATGTCATTTTTTTCATCTATACAAAAAACAAAGTGCTAAAACATCAATTCGGCATTTTACAAGTGCAGATTTTGAGTTAAGCTAACCAGCTGCTGGCTGTAGCCTTATATTTAACAAACAGATATGAGAGGTTATGGATTTAAAACATGGTTTAATGGATGTAACCAGTTAAAAGAAAACAAACAGGAATACATTAATAAACACACACATACATTATGGCATTTCATTTTAAAATCACAGTAACGTACAATGCTAAAATGAAGATGTTGTGCATTCACTTAAAACAGGTGGTGTTATATAAACTCAGCAGCTCTTTCTTTCTTTTTTTTGCTAAAATAAAATTAGCTTAACTCATTTATTATTAATAGCTGAGAGGTACAACTTTTAAATAGATAATGTGAGGTAACACATGAGGATAAAAGTTGATAGGAGAGGCTATTTTAAACAAAGCAATGCCACACCATAATAGGAATGACTCATCAGAGGGTCTCTTTGTGATTGTATGTGTAACTTGCGGGAGATGATAATGTGGTTCTGCCAGAAATCGTGTTATGTTCTAGTACTCATAATCTGAATTTTGGAGGCTGTAAACCAGCACGAGGTTTCGAGATTTCAGGTCTAGACTAGTACTTTGTTTGATGTGGCGGCACAGAACTACTGTATTATACATGCATTATGAATATAGGTCAATCACAACAAGTACTGTGCTAAAAGTAACATGTTTGGAACAAAAACAAGTCCGAAACATGAGTGATCCACAGACACCATACTGAAACCTGAGAGGAGAGCATCCTGGCTTTTGGAGGAGCTCAGGGTGTAATAGTGTGGATTTCCTGCACGTATGGAGGTTGAGGATTTTCTCGGGTCACTGAACAACCTTTAGGGGGGAAAGATAAGGCTTAGAGCCCACTGATGAGACTTATCCCTTCCTTAAGGGAAAAGTGTTTAAGTCCACTTCAGATGTCAGTTATTGTGACTTGAATGTTCACCTTCTTCTTTTAAAAACCAGACTGCGTTTCCCAAAACTTAGACGTGAAACGACTTCTGAAGCTGTTCAGTTCCTAGGTTGTATAGTTTTTAGCTACACTAGCATATCTCAACAACTATTTAATGGTTTGACATTTTGTAGATAGACTATAGGGTTTAAAGGTGCTCTATATGATATCCAAAGCATTAATATAGCAGCAAACTATTTGCTATGTTAAGATATATTGCTCTGCTTTGCTACGGCCATGCATGCAAAGTAAAGTATAGAGGCAAAGAGATGAAACTCTTGTGCTTTTTTGACAACAGCCGTTAGATGGCACTGTGGTAGCGCTCCTGCCATTTTGGACTGAAATCGCCAATGAGTGGTTGTGGCCATGAAAAGAGACGTCTGTAAATCAGAGGATGATTTTTTTTTTTTTTAGGTAAATCTACTTCCCGGTACGAATACTAACAGCCCTCATTTAAGTCATTGTGTCCTAAAAGTTGTAAAATTTAGTAATAGCTGAATCCAGAGTTATTTTCCTCGGCATAATGAACGTGCATCAGACCCACGGGACCCGCTCATATGAAACAACCGGTACTGCCAGCTTCCTGCTAGCTGTATGTGGCTGTAATAATAGATATATTGGCTGTAATTCATCAGTTTTATTATCTTATAATACAGCCATGGGATGTATGCTGTAAGCCTGTACCGTGGTGGATGTATTAACGTCTCTGTTCCCAAACAACTGGCTATCAGCCAGTAGCTAGTAGTGTTAGTAGCATGACACAAACATAATTGAATGTAGTTGTAGGCTATTTACTACCACGCAGGGCAAAAGCACAAGACACAACCTCTTATACATCCATGGTCTGTGATCTATTGGACATCGGTTTTGGAGGTCCTTGACATGAAAAAGTTTGAGATTGCTCTCAAAATCTGTATGCTGGATTTTTCTAACTTCCATTTATGTCCATCGCTCACTTTATGCTCCTCTGGGAAGCAAAAACGTTTAGTACATAAAACAGTCAGTAAATATTAACAATAGTATGCATATTTAAAATATTGTTTATTGTTCAACACAGGCCATTTCGGTAGCAACATTAAATATGACAATAGAATAGAAATAATTTTGTTTTACTTTTCTACAGCATTTTGTACGTGAACATTTAACTTGAGTCTGGTTATCGCTTTCAGTCCAAAATGGCGGAAGCGTAGCTCTCATGGATGTATAAAGAGAACTGGGTACAGCGTTGTAGGCAGGCTCTCGTTCATTCCTATGAGAGTTGCTCAGTAGGCGCATGAAGACGAAATGGCTCGACTGCAGAGTGATAAAGTATCCGGATCTTCCTTTAACTCCACCTCCCAGCCCGCGGTCCGGCCTCGGTCTGGGGCTCATTCACATGAACGGAGGAAGGGAAATAACTCTTGATTCTGCTGTTAGTGCATTTTACAACTTTTAGGACCTAATGAGTTAAATAAGGGCTATTCAAGTGATCGTCCTGAAAAGTTGATTTAGCTAGCATTTGCGAAGTAGCATTAAAGGTGCTAAATGCAAGATTGGATGCATTTTTATTGCCTTTGCATGGCTGTCAACATGGCGACGGCTGAGCCAGCGGCTCTCCATTGCAACATCAGTGCCCAGCAGCAGAGCTAACAAGCCCCAAGGAAGAGCGCCAGGCTGTGAAGCAAATTTCCGTAGTGGTCAAATGGCATTACTAAAACTTCTGTGTCCGTCACTTGATGCCATTGGGCCAAAAAAAATACTTTTCCCCATAGACTTACATCAGGAAAGAGACGTCTGTAAATCAGCAGATAATTTTTTTTGGGTAAATCAACTTCTCACTAAACTGAGATGTTAACATGGTAAACATGATATACCTGCTGAACATCAGTTTTTTAGCTTTGTCATCATGAGCGTGTTAGCATTTATCTCAAAAGCTCAAAGCACCGCTATGTAAAGCCTGACAGAGCTGCAAGCTGTAGGCTATGGACTTTTAGTCTTTTCATTTAATACCAACATTGGCAGGTGTTTCTCACATCCCGGATTGAAGATACTTTTTAAGGATTTGTATTAGTTTTACATATGAAATGAGTCTCTCTAACTGGGACGAATTTTCTTGCAAAAAAATATAGCACGACTACACATCAAGCTGAATGCTAGACAAGCAGCAAGATTTGATTAGGATCAGTAAATCGTTGTCTGAACAGTTTTGTCAGCTGTGTCATGTCAAAGTAGGACAATGTTGGCTTTGTTTTCATAGTAGTTTATGAGATAAGGACATAGTCGATTTTTCTTTTTTTTTTAAGGCAGTAAGAACTTAACTTTGATGTAGAAAACATATTTCCAGTTGATATGCTGTATGTCAGTGACAAGTATGGGATTGGTAAGGATTAACATGCCGACTGGACAGAGGCTAAAAAGGAAATTGAAATCACAACCATATCTCTTGTTAATGTCACTTCTTCGTCATATTCCCCCCTCTCCATTTTCTCTCGTTCTTCTTTCTGTCTTTCTTGCACTCGGTCTTCTCCCCTCAGTATGTTCTCTTGCTCCCTTCCCCAGAACATAAAACCACTACTACTCAAAGAAAGACAACTTTACGACCAATTATTTTCACTCCTTCATCAATTATTCTCCCAGTATGTTCTCTCCCTTTCCATTCTTCGGTCTCCCCACTGTCATTAATATTTAACAAAGCTGTCAGGTTTGAAGTGTTTTGAAGAGGGCAGGAGTTTCTGTGCTGCTTTTCCTTAGAATGCCCATGAACTCTATGAAGCAGGTCATTAATTTGTGCATTTGTTGATTCATTTATTCACTCCTTTATTGGTTTATCAAATCAAGTCTTTAACCATCACCCTAACAACATATTCAACAAACAAGGACAACCAAACTACTGTAAGAAACAACCATCATGGCAAAATGTTAACTTTTTTTGTTTTCAAAAAACATTATTAGTTATGTAATTAATGTCATCAGAATAAAACAGAATAACAGATATTATTTTAGGAATGTTCATTTGCATATTTTGTGAAACAAACACAGGATTTTCAACAAGGAGACCGGTGTTTGTGTCTCAAAGTATGATAAAAGCAGAAGCGTAGCTTTGCTGCTGGGCGCTGATGTTGCAATGGAACGAACAATTGACTTTCAATTCTTGGCAATATACGTTATTTACCCCCCTGATAGTGCTTGATACTTTAAATTAGGACCCATGGCAAACATGAACTCAATAAATAGTTCCATCTAATTAAACTGTAAAGGCAGAATTGGGTGCTTTTGACTGGTGTCCCTTTGGACCCCAATATATTGGTATTTTTTAAATTAAAACAAACAAAAACCAATGATATGAAGTCATTGGAACAAATTGATCGACAAAGTCATGAAAAATTGGAATGACAGAATAAAGCACCTGTGAGATATGACAGAAGAAGTATACCTGTGGGGTCTTCAGGAACCCCGGTGGGTAGGATTAAGGTTAAAGGTGAACTGTATCCACCGGCCCTGTGCGTGCAGACCGGTACCCTGCAGATCATTGGATCAGCAGAGTTGTAGCCAAAAGTCAGACGACAACATTTAAGTGGTGTTGGCAACTCTGAGCTGCGTGCAAGCCCTGCCGCCTGTTCCAGGGCAGTATGTCGGGCCTGCATAGTGAGGATAAGAATTAGTTCACTAGGCTGGCAGAAGCAGATTTTCTAAGTCTGACGTTTTTATGGAGTTAATTCACAGAGAATGAAGAGTGCTCTGGTAGTAGCTGCTAATGGTAGTGTTGGATTCCTGGTCAGGAGCTCGCAGGAATCGGATAAATGTGTCCATTACTTAAATGGCGTGAATGGTTGGGATTTGAAAGAAAATGTATAATAGTTTAAGGGGTACTGCACATGTCAAAGTCAATTTAATAGTTTAACAGAGGGTACACAGCCTGCAAAAACTGTATAATGTCTATGGTGGCTTTGTATAAGCTTCACTCAGTGGCATAAATATCCCACAATGCAATGCAGTAGTGACGACAACGTTAATAATGGATGTTGACGGACAGCTCTGTAACATCAATAACGCTTCAATTTAACTGTAATATTTCACTTTGCTAGTCTCTGTATTTATTTCAGACTACTCACAAACCATCGTTTTGGTCACGTGAGGTTGGCACAGGTTACCATGGTTACCCATCTCCAACCGGCAGGGAGGCTGTCAGGAAGTGATGACGTAAATTACTGCCCAGAGTGTTCAAAAAGATACATGTTACTGTTTATTCACACAAAAGTATGTTTAACGATAGCACACATATTGAGTATGTAGTGCATAGTATGTGATTTTGGACGAAGTTGCATTATGGGAATTGTAGGATCCAATGTTTCTGGAACTAGGAACTAAGATTCAGGATAACTAACTCTGCCTCTGCTGCACACACTTTAGCATTGTTTTTTAAAACTGTCTCGTGTGTAATACTAAATTGCAAGGTTCAATCTCTACATAAAATTAGGTGTGTCTGAAATTTGAAATAAACACCTAAACGCAAGTGAAATTGGCCCCCTCAATGTAAACTGTGGAGATTTTTTCCTAGTGTCAACACTGCTGCCCACATTTTTCCATCATCTTGGTGTGTCAGGGCTCACTCGACATTTGCTCAGCACAGATGTCATTCCGAGTAACTCCCACAATAAATGACTGACACTATTTCCCTTCCGTCAGACAACAATGTGAACACTTCTTACACCTGATTGGACAAACGCACCACTTGCTGGATGTCTTTGGGTTTCCTCCCAATTTTCAAGCCAGAAAATATGGTGGCTGCTCTGGGAATGTCAAATTTTCTCCTAAACTCTTCACCAAAATCAGTTTTGAATACATTTTAGGCAAAAAAAAATATGACGCACAGGTGCAGAATCATGCTTCATATTAAATCTATATCACCTGCTATAAATAGTTGGTTCGGCAGTTTCGAGATGCCAAACATTACTCTTACTTTTCAGACTTGAATCTCACAGCAGAAACTGCTGTAATTAATTCATTCAGAACATCAAATATCAATACCATGTCATGACATTTGCTTTTTACACATTTTTTTAGTGTTTGACAGTTTGTACTACACACAATTGTACACACATTTCATAGTTATGCTATTAATTGGTCCAAAAAAGAGTATATATGTTCTAATACCATTTTTTCCTTCCTAATACTGATTCCAATACCTGAACTTGCAGTACCGGCCAATACCGAGTACCAATCTGAGATCTCAATACCAATCTTATAGGTCTCAATTTACCAATCTGAGACCTATAATGTGATAAATATAATGTCTTTGACGCTTTTGGGCTATCTTTGTTGAATTTATCTCATCGTTGAAATGAGATGCAACATCATCGCCCAGCAGCAAAGCCACGCCTCCAACATTTTGGGCTGAAAGCAAGTACCGGATGGCAGTAAAACATCCACCTTCAAAGTGTCGTATAAAAGCAAAACAAAATTATTTCTATTATATTGTCATATTCTACCGAAACGGCCTGTGTTGAACAATAAAATATTATAAATATTTTCAGTCCAAAATGGCGGCTGTTGTAAAAAAAAAACCCACCAGTTTCGTCTTTTTGCTTCTATACTATTTGCCGTTACCGTTACACTCGCCACTAGCACCGCACTGTTGTTGATTGCTATCGTCACGTGACACACTACCTGCAATCAGTTCTTCTTCGATGCTCTAAAACAGTAGTAGTAGTCATGCTACATCCTGGGCGACAGCACAGTGAAGGCTACTGTTTTGGAGCGGCGAAGAACAATTGATTTCCGGTTAAATGAGTTGATTTCTTTTCCTGTGTTAATAAATTATGGTATTGGATTGTTGAATAGATTGGTGTACTTGCTGATACCCGATCCCAAATTTTGGGCAGTATCAACGCATTTCAGATACTGGCATCGGTATCGGAACAACTCGAAAAAAAGAGTAAAATTGAGCCTTCATGAAAACTCAATCACAAAACACAATTTAGTAGTTTTTGGGGACATTGCTATTGCTTAAAATTTAGATTTTGCACAGATTTCCTGACCCTGCAAACATACTACCCTTAAGATTTGGAGTCAGATGTGTAACTGTATTATTGCCAACACATTGTGATGCTTGTTATATTTTCACCTCTTGTGGAAACTTTATCGGTGGAGGAAACATATCTCAGTATACTTTGAAATGTAAGGGTCACCGGGGGTAACGGGGGTAACAGCACCTGCAAATAGGCTGTACAGTATGTGTCACCTTTCTATAGACATTGGTTATCTCATTTTGGAACTCATTTCTTACCACTTACCAACACAACAGCGAGTGCATGTCCATGTGTGTGTGTGTGTGTGTCCTACTAGAGCACATAGCGGTGACAGCTGACAGCTACGAGCTCACTCATTGTTAGCCCTGGACGTTTTCCAGAAAAGAGTATCAGGCAAATTGAAAATTGGTGCTGCCACGACATTAGAGGTGAAATCAACCGCATGAAATGAGATGTGAGATTTATTGCCGTCCGTACAATTATGGGACTGTGAAATAATCACGGAGCGGAGGGGTGAAGGCTATCTGACTGCTCAACCGTGGTCACTAGTGGCAGCACAATCTGTCATAGTTAACACCTACTTACACCATGTTAACCGCGGGGCACGCCTCATTATTCACTCCCTCGCATGTGAGTGGCAACATGCGAATACACATATGAGCGAGCATGCCCTCACACACACACACACCCGTGCGTAGAGTCCGCGCTCCATCGTGTCCTGTATCGAATATCTTCCTAATGTTGCGTCACCTGCTGGCAGAGAGATCTGCTCAGGAAGAGAACAGGAAATGAGTCATCGGGGCTTAATGGAGGACGGGAAAAGATCCTCAAAGCTTAACTGTGCTCCTGCTCCATTACCTACAAAGTGAGTGAAATGGAATATGTCCATGCATGTGTGTTGTGTGTGAATTGACGTCAAATAGGTGTATATAGGAAAGCTATCCTTACACATTTATGACTTCATATTTGTTAAAAACAGCTGATTCATGTTAAAATCATTCTTTCTCCTCACACACAAATGAATCCATGACTCTTGTTGAGTTGTTCTATAATACAGTAGGGCATCAGTGTGATGAAAGTATGGTTAATGTTACCTAAAGATGTTGTAAAAGGAGGAAAATATAGATTTTGAAATAAAAGAATTATGAGCATGGCGCTTTTCTTTTCTCAGATGTCTGTGAGCCGGCACCTAACTAGTATATGCATGCTTCTTCCTTCAGTATTACATTTTTAAAAAGGCCAATGCTGATTGCTGGTATGAGAAATGGATGCTAACCCAAGCCTTCAGTGTCAGAGGGGAGTGTGTAAAGCGGGATTCAGACTAAGAACAGCCCTGTGTTAAAGCAACGTAGCACGAATGCTGCACCCTCAACACTCTCACTTCCCACCAGGGTTATTATAGCAAACTAAAACTGAAATTAGGGGCGTTTCAATATTAGGTACGATTGATCTGTACGAATGCCTTTCCTCTCCACTCCCCCGCCGCTCTGCTTTCACATTAGTAAAGTTGTTCCGTACCTGAGTAAACCAGCATCATCGTCCACGTGTATTTGTTTATGTTGAGATCAGCTGTTCTAACGGCAGAGCATCATAAAACACTTTATTCAAACTTGACAGAAACAAAATATAACTCAAAACCATTGTCGTTAGTCTTTACAACAGTTACAAACTCCGGTTTGGTCGAAATAAACTCTTATTTCACCAAGTTTGATGTGAAAATATGCCGGATCTACACTCCGTTTTCCCCCTTCTGGCCGCTGAGCATTATGGCCGTTCCGCGTTATGGCCGTTCCTACACAGTTTTCCAATTGTATTTTGTAAGTTTATGTAGCTACTAAGGCTGTCAATTGATTAAAATATGTAATCGTGATTAATCGCATGATTGTCAATAGATTGGTCAAGTATTTAATACTCTTATCAATATGGGAGTGGGTAAATATGCTTGCTTTATGCAAATGTATGCATATATTTATTATTGAAAGTCAATCAACAACACAAAACAATGACACATATTGTCCAGGTACAGGTATTGCATTTAGCATAAAAGTGGGCATGTCTGTAAAGGGGAGAATCGTGGGTACCCATAAAATCCATTTTCACCCCTTTAAAAATGGCCATGACAGTTTTCCCTCGCCAAATGTTAGCGCAGGTTTGGAGTTATTCAACCTCCTTTGCAACAAGCTGGTAACGCATGGTTGGTACCAATGGATTCCTTAGGTTTGATGGTTTCATATGATATCAGCACTTTCACTCTAGCTTTAAAGTCTCCGAAAGATTGATTGCATTAATGTGTTAAAGAAATTAGTGGCGTTGAAACGTATTTGCGTTGACGCGTTATCGTGTTAACTGTGACAGCCTTAGTAGCTACATACTTCTGAGACATTATACTTGACCCTAAGAAAAACAAACTTCTACTAACTATTGTAAAAATAAAAATAAACTAAAGTGAAATCGAAAAGTCAAAACTGAAATAACCTCACTTCCCACAAGGTTGGGCAGATTCTTGTACTCTTCAAGAAACTGGTCTTCTACCTTCACATTATTTTAGATTTGTGAGACATTGTCACACTCTCTAAAGAAGCCCTGATTTCCATAAGATTTTCATTTTGATACCATGTAAACCTTGAGTTCAATTACGGTGCAAGTTTCCACACATACGCCGTCCAATCAAATCGGAGCGGAAGCTCCAGCTTTCCCTACAACGTATTTCTAACAGTAACAGAATTCAGCTGAAAGGGATTATATGATTTAAAGGCCTTAAATGAGACTAGACCTTCCAGGATTTGACAAAGCAGACTCGGTGGATGAGAAGCCAATTCCTCCAAGTAGAACGAATACAGTGGAAATGCTGCAAAATTGTCCTCAACTGACCCGACTTCCTTCTACCCCCACCCCCCCGCTCCTCTCTGTGTCTCTCTGTTAATTTAAATCCCTTTCACTCTTGCTGAATTTGTATTTAAATTATTTATTAGTTTGACTATTAAACAAAACAATATTGTTGTGGCACTTTTGAAAAATGTGCAAATAAAACTTTACACCTCAACGCTTTTTAGTGCTTTTGCATAACAGAATAACAGATAGGTAATGTACTCCCTCTCTTTTTTTATTTTGTCATCAGTCTGCTTCTCTTACTTTTCACAGTTTGCTTCAATTCCTCATTCTTTTCTCCATTTTCCCCGTCTCTCTCTCTCGCTGCTTGCTCTTTGGTTTTGCCAATTTTTGTGTGTGTTCAAAAACAAAACTTCCCCCCACATTGCTCATATCCTTCTTTTTGCTTCTGGGGTGGCACAGCTGATCGATGCACCTATTTCCGCAGCCAAATTTAGTTTTATTGTACCTTCCGTGCACTCAGCAATAACAGACTGATTGCGTTTGGAAAATAAAAGTCCTTTGAGGCAGATGCGAGCAAATCCCCACAGATTGCTTCATTTATTTGGTGAAGCACTTCAGGTAAAGTAATTGCAACAAGTGTCAGTTTTGTTGTCACGACGGTGTAGCGGCGTAATGTTGCCACTTTTGTTTTCCCAGCTTTAATGCTGCTTTCAAGAGCTGTTGAAAAATATTCAAATTACAACTCGAGTGCAATTGAACGACCCGGCAATGTAGAAGAAAACAAACTTAATGAGGAGATATAATAATAATAGGAAAAGTAGGACTTTTTAATGAAAGACAAGATGCTATGATATTATGGGGGCATGAAGACATCTTGCTGCCACATGGACATTTAGTCCTCTTTGCTCTGGCCAATAATGGAAACACTTAATTGCATTTTTATATTCTGATTATTTTTGAGTTGTTGTTGATGTTATTTTTTCTTCTGCTTTTCTACTTTGAGGAGCTGTTGATTGTCATCCGATGCTATGAACTCATAAGGCCAAACAAGGTTAATTTGACTGCATTTGCACCTTCCATTCTTGGAAGAAGGATCTTTCTTACCAGGGGCATTTGAACGCAGCTCGGTCAGCTTGCACAACTGCAAACCTTATAACAAAAAATATGTAAACCTAACATATGTTTATCACATCAGTTGTGGTGAGCTGGTCTGGTTTTAATATTCTGTAAAGCTGGGGACACACCAACCCGACATCAGAGAACTAGCGGCGGCGAAGGCCCCTTGTTGCGTCGCCTCACGTTGCCTTTGTCTTGGCCGACAAGTTGCACTCGAACGCACCGCAAAGACTACAGCCGACAGCCAGCTAGCACGGACGTTCTGCGCCTGCGTGAGAGGAAATAACTCTCCACACCAACAGGTCGCGGTAGTCTGTATTCATCATGCAAAAAGGGAAATCGGAAGACCGAGGATGGCGGATATACAAGCTGTTGTTATGATACGTACATGAAACAAAGCGGCGTTTGCCGACCATTTTCACACCACCCTCACTCACCAATTAGCTTCATTCCAGATGGCCACGTCGTTGTGAAAGTATCGGTGTATTGGAATGATCAGATGAGATGAAAATGAAAAATGACTTTACTCGTTTGCTTGCGTTCCTCACTTCCGGTTCTCTTCTCCTGCACCAATTCGTTTAAGCTGTACAGCCAATCAGAGTGATTTCTCTCACCAACGTGCTCCGCCGCTGATTCAACATGCTGAATCGGCTGAAAAACCTCCAACACAAGCGGACTACAGCCGACGGTGCGGGACACACACCGAAAAAACTAAGTCGACGGACGCTCACCGACGGCGAAAACTGTCCGACGGTCGGCTTGTTGTAGCTTGTTGTAGGAACATTTCTACTCCAGACCTGCCTTGCTTTGTCTCCATCACTCTTCTTCTCTCACGGAAGAATTGCAGTCTTATGAAATCCAGAAGGTGAGCAAGCATTAAGACCTAAGACTTAAACAACTCTTTTATAATTTACGCTCACTTCCGATCTCTCACTTACTGTCTCCCTCTCTCTGTTCTTCTCTGTTCAGTGCTTGTGTACAATCAGTGGAATTGGGGTGTTTTGGGTGCTGCCGCCTCACACTCACAGGTGCTGACTGTCTCTGTGAGATTGGCAGAACAAGGCCAGCAAAGTGCCCCACCATTAGCTTATTGGACAGCCTGGTCAACGCGACTATGTGTGTGTGTGTGTGTGAGAGTGTGTGCATGTGATGATGCTCTCTGATACTGCCAACTGGGGTAAATTTAGTCCGTAATCAGCGTGTTGCAAACCTGTTCAAACTGGTTTAATAGCTGTTTATACAGAAAATTGAACTGCACATAATTGAATTAGTCCCCATGCAGATGTGCAGCGTTATGTGTGTTTGCAAATACTGTTTGCTCTAACCTACATGCATCATCTATTTCATTTTGACAGTGTCATGAAAGCTGTTTATCGCATTAAGGCTTACAAAACTGATTTAAGATGTTTAGCTTGACACTTGTCTACTTGTACTTGGCAAACTGCTGGCGCCCACTGCCTTATCCTGTGTTTCAAAGCCTACGCATCTTGTTTTGTCATTTACACAAAAAAAGAAACAGTGAGAGTCTAAGAGAATTTAAAAATAAGCAGGGGTGGTTTAGAAAACCTTTGAATGGAACTGGGGCATAGAAGAAGGGGGGGCACATTTGTTAAATAATAGAGTAAAAATGTTTAATAATTGTATATTGATAATTTTGTGTCTCTTTGTAGTCATTTTGTGTCTCCTTGTGTTTGTTATATATCTCTTTGTGGTCATTTTGTGTCTCTTTGTGGTTGTTTTGCGTCTCTGTGGTTGTTCTGCGTCTCCTTGTGGTCATTTTGTGTCTCTTTGTGGTTATTTTATGCCTGTTTGTGGTTGTTATACATCTCTTTGTGGTCATTTTGTGTCTCTTTTTGGTTGTTTTGTGTCTCTTTGTGGTCATTTTGTGTCTCTTTGTGGTTGTTTTATGCATGTTTTTGGTTGTTATACATCTTTTTGTGGTCATTTTGTGTCTCTTTTTGGTTGTTTTGTGTCTCTTTATGGTAATATTTTGTCTCTTTGTGGTCATTTTGTGTCTCTTTGTGGTTGTTTTGTGTCTCTTTGTCGTTATTTTGTGTCTCTTTTTGGTTCTTTTGCGTTTCTTAGTGGCCATTTCAATGTGTCTTTTTATATTTTGTGTCTTTTTGGTTATTTTGTGTCTTTTTTGTGGTTGTTTTGCGTTTCTTAGTGGCCATAAAAATGTGTCTTTGTGGCTATTTTGCATTTCTTTGTGGTCATTTTTATAATCCATCCAAGATTCTAACAAGTCAACTACCAATGCATTCCCCCTCTGGCCCCCGCTTATCAACATATGGAAATTTTGCTCTGACTTTGCATTTTTTTTGCCTCAGTGTTTGTTCTGTACGGCAGCACGGCTCCATTACCGACCATCCTGTAACCAGAGAGTCACAGTTCACTCGCTCTGTGTCCTGGCAAAACACCCTGGAGCAAGGCAATAAACCACACACGCGCAAGACGGTCTGCATAAGGCTGGCAGCCATCTGCCTGAAATGAAAAAAAAAAGAAAAAGAAGAATACATTTCTAGTCTTGTTTTGGCAGCAGAGGAGCTGTGAAAGATGCCTTTCTGCAAAGCAGACAGACATTGACAAACAAGCTGACAGACAGACAGACACACTGGCACAAACACAACACAAACAGGCACACAGACAGACTGACAGAAAAAAGAAATAGACAGATGTCGGCTATGACAGTACAAGGGGAATATTTTCATTTGTTGTCTTTTCCTGCACACATGCATACACAGTCGGTTAGAGTTACAGTAACAAGGTCTTATCAGTCACATGCAATGACAGGAGGCTGATCACAAACAGCGAGGAAGTGAACAGCATGTCAACATCTCTCACTCCCTCTCATTGTTTTGGGTTAACACTCCATTGTGTTATTTAGCTTCTTCATTTCACTATTTTTAACACACACAGACCCATATTTTCTATCAATATCTCCTCTGTTTTAAGGTCAAAGTTTTGTTCCTTTCCTTTTTGCGAAGTTTCTCTTTTCATTTATTTGTTTTCTCTCTAGTGCCCTTCTCTTTTCTTTTCAATCTTGTTCCCTCCCACAGATTGCTATTGTTTCTGTCTTATCCTACTCTCCATCCTATCCTCATCCTAGCTACAGTATGCCCTCTTCTCATTTTCTCCCCTACCCTGCGATCCCTATACATCAATGAGAGGTTGTTGATGTTCAATGAAACCAGTGGCCTTTAAAGTGCAGGTCACAATCTCTGTCTCGTTCCTTTTCTCTCTTTGTCTGTCTGGTATTGTCTGGGACAAAGTCTCAGTCTCTGGTTTCTCTTCCTCTTTTCCAAAGTAATCTCTTGTTCTCTCTTTTTTTTTTACCTTCATGCCCCATCTCTCCTCTTGTTCACTTTTCTCTCTCTCCCTTTCTCTGTTTCCACTGCATCTCCATGTTTCTCTTATTCTCTCCTCCCCATTTCCTTTGCGCGAGCGTCTCGCTCTCTCTTTGTCGGGTGTATTTTCTCTCCTCTCTGGAGGAATAAAACTTTTTGAAGTTCTATCAGAGGAGAAGCGCCTTCAGCCCTAATACACTTCATCCTGGTTACTGACGCTTACAGCATGGCCTACTATTGTGTGCCACAGTGCTTTGTGAACTTTACCAGGGAATTAAACATAAGCCGGCGACTCTGCCCAGCGCACGGTCTCACAATTACGGTCAGAAACCTTCTTTCTAATTGGGCCCAGCTAAAAAAATGATAACAACTGGGGACCATGAAGAAATACTGCATTAATATTATGGATCTTTTTTTTCCTAAATTTTTGATTTTCATAACAATATGCTTATGAATGTATGGTTGTTGGTTGATGACTGCGTTATCTGTAGTTATTTTGGTTGTAATGATGTTTGTTTTGATCCTTAAACCTGCAGTAGGCAGAATCTTTTTAGCATCTTTGGGAAAATATTCCATAATAATCTTTCAGCATATTGTAATTCAAGTGTTCTGAGAGATAACTAGACTTCTGCACCTCCTTATGGCTCTGTTTTCAGGCTTTAATAAATCTAACATGTAACTGGAGACTTTGGCCAATCACAGGTCATTTCAGAGAGAGCGATCCTATTGGCTGTGCTTCGGCTGGTGGGCGGTGCTTGGTATTTCCTCAGCTGGTCTCAACATGGCTTCCAGGTCACAATCTTTTTCATTTTACAGCTAAACAGTACACTACAAGATGTTTCTGAAAAACATTTGAGGCGAGAAATAGGCATTACAGCAACAGAATATTGATTCATATTTGATCAGAGCTGCCTAGTTTGACCTGTTTGATCAGAGTTTGTGAGTGATTGACAGCTGCTCAGAGACGGCAAGGCTCCAGCTTGGCTCTGATTGGTTGTTTTCCTCCGGTCTGTGAAATCTTTCAGATGCTAATAGGAGCACCGATTTTTTTCAGATTACCTGTCTCATGCACTACTGTCAGGATATAGTGACCGTTTTATAATAATAACTTTAATAATAATAACGTGATTTTAGGGGTACCAAAAATACTCAGCACAACTATTATAACATACCTCTGGAGGTACAGCGGTCATCTTTGTCCAAGATCCTGAACCCCAAATTGCTGTAAGTGTGCATGTAAATGTTTACCGCTCCTAAAGGCCTATAGAAGGAGGCTGGGTCACGGGTCTTGGAGGTTTGGGGTATAACGCATGCGTAGCGTAAGTGAAGCTGCGGCCGTACGTTGCGATTGGCACAATTTCGGCGAGTGCAGGCCAGATTTTACTGCGCATGTGTTATACCCCCTATGATATGACGCATGACCCAGCCTCCTTTCCATAAGCCTTGCCGCTCCTGAGGAACAGGCGTATGTTAGCCTTGTATGGTAACTTCTGCCACCAGTATATCAATGAATGGGTGAATGCTGACTTGTGTTGTTAAGTGCTTTGAGTGGTCCATTTACCAACCCCATAGGTTTTGGTTCTCCAAAAGACCAACGATACATATCATAAGCACAATAATACTCAATCAGTGCTAACATACATTTTTCCACTTTTGTGAAAAATTACAATTTCCCCTCTCTGGAGATAAATGTGGGGGGAAAAGTGTATGAAAATATTTGGGGGTCCAGGCTTAATATTACCGGGGGCACTGGTCTCCCCTCAGAATCGCCCCTGGATAGATAACACAAAATATGCCTCAAAACTGAATTAGCCATACATACAAGTTTGGCTTGACTCCTCAAAACAGTGTTATAGTGAAATGTAATTATTGTGCACAAATAGTTTCATAAATTGTATCTAATGCCCTCAGTTGAAGTTTCAATGTCGATGTTGCCAGCAGCAGACTTCACTAATGAGGTCCAAACTTTACTCAAACATTACATTTCTGCCAAAGTTGTCTCCCCTCAGCTTGACTATACTCAATATTTGGGACACCTTATCGACATTATCAGGATATTACCTTATAATGAGTTGCAGCCTTATTTTAAACCCCTCAAATTCTAATATAATGATATAATAATCTCACTACTCTTTATCTCCATCTCCTCGTCTGTGGTTGGTGCAGATTTAATTAGGAAAAGTGGTTATCTGGGGTCACATTGTTTATGTAGCTCATGAAAATATAATAAAAAAAGAGAAAGAAGAGCAGCAGCAAACTCCAATATGTGGATTCTCACGCATTTCTCATGTCTTATTAGCTGTAGAGTCCAGACCGAGAGAGTCAACAGGTCGTCTTTAGAGGAAACTAAAGTTCTGTATCAGTATATCTTTTGGCCAGACTAAGTTTAGAGATGCTAAAATATGGGGACTCACATCTCTTTGTTTACCCATTTCACAATGAGCTGGTAGTGTTATTTGGTAATAAAGCTGCAGTAGTCTAAAATAAAATGTGTGACCTTCTGAATAAAAGTGAAAATTGGGTGTTTGTAAATTGTAAGAAGGGCCACACCAGCTCTTTTCTTAGTCACCGCTGTCAGAAATCAATCTGGCTTTGTGTTAGCTCGTGAGATTACGCCACTGGGCTCCTTTGAGAATAGGTTGTTGTATCAAACAAGTCTATTTTGGATTTGCTGGCATTGTTTTGTCAAGTTCAAGTAAAAAAAAAAAAAAAGAAAGAAAAGTTTGAGTCATGAGAGTGTTTGGGTCACTCGGTGTCAAACGGAGGTTTAAAAGGGTTTTGTTTGTGCAGCAATTAAAAGCATTATTTCATCAAGAGAGGTTAAGCATTAACCTCGTAGCAGCGTTCTGCAACAATAAACAAAGTTTTATTTTTCACCTTTTTCAACTGAAACTGGAAGTGCTTTTCATGATGGTCTATCAAAACGCAGAACTGATATGAAATTCATGATGGAAATTGGAAAGGTTACCAAGTTAACAAGGTATAGATCAACATGGGAGATATCCAATTTAGAAGATTTCGTGATACAGATCCCTGGGCTTTGAATATTGGCCGGTACCGAGTACCGATCCGATACCAGTGTTAATAATCATGAATTAATAAGCTGTATGTCTCACTGTGTGGAAGTGACTGGGATCATCCTTTTATGTGTAATGCAACATTAGTCTTGACTTAAACATTGCTTTCCTAACTTTGTAAATCAAAATGTGACAAATTATTACATATATATATACATTTTTATTATTTTAATTATTATTATTTATAATTAAAATAATGAATCGTACACCAGCAACTTGGTAAAAAATCGTCAAAATTAACAACAATTACAATTCAAGTGAGCTTTTTGCACCAGGAATCCAAATTCCAGTATATAATGTATATATATATATAATAATATACTGTTAAGTATATAAACATAGAATTGAATTGAATAGATCGACCCCATTGTCACTGATATCCGATCCAGCTATTTGAGTCTGTATCGGCCGATATCCGATCCGGTATTGGTATCGGTGCATCCCTAGTATTACTTTTGCAACTACACAGTTGATATTTTAGTTTGCATACACTCAGCCGTGAGTGATAATGTAACCCCCGGGGTTGGATTAATTAAAAAATTAGACCAAAAGTCTTCCATCATTTTGACAAATCCTGGCGTTGCAACATTGCTGCACACATAATATAGTTTAATAACAGAATGTAACTCTGTTTTTGTGCTTCTAATGTAATTTCAAATGCAAGCCAGCACAAATCCCCCTGATGCAAGCTCAGCCTCATGTGTCCATCAGTTTCTCGCCAATATCACAATATGACTACCAGTGGTTCCATGCAGAGATTACTGGCCTGGAGACTGAGCCTTATTAAAAAACTACGAGAATTATTTATAAATCTCATCAACAGTGCTAGCATTTGGGACTCAGAGAGGTTTTGAATTCATAAACATGCAGTATCCCTGGCGATTCATAAAAATCAGTGCCACTGAAAAAAAAAAAAAAAAAAAATACCAATTCTCTGTTGAGACAGAATATCTCTCTACAATGTCAGAGGCGTTATCAGTTCCCTCTGTAGGGCTTTCTCTGACACTCTGCTAAATCTTGATCACAGTCCACCTGCCCGCCATTATGCATGGACTGAAGCGCCGGAGTTTAAACTCAATTAAGGTCGCTTAAGAGCAGCACCATGGCATTGTGAGTCTAAAGTGTGTCCCTTAAATGAAACTGCCCCGGAGCCCCCGTGACTGCTGGATTTCACCTCTGGGGTTTGGTACAATATCACAATTACATTTTCGTTGTCGGCCAACTCCATCTCCATTCAGAGGGCGATAGTAATCTGACTCTGTCACAGTAATCTCTGCCACGGGAACTTCATAAATCAGCTCTAATTAAACAGGCGGCAGATTTTGCGTGACGGGGAGCAGTTAATGTTGTTGTTACTGAATACGAGCCGCTGAGTTTAGTCTCAGATAAGGTCCCATTCAGGATAATCTCTTTCAGCAGAATAAAGAATATTCTCAGTGTTATTACCATGAAAACTGAAACAAACTGTGTTTACATACCATACCGTCTTGACTGATTTAGGTGTATCGGATGAATCATACTATGAACGGGAGGAGAATCTATAGGAACAGGAACATATTTCTATTTGGATGCTTGTAACTGGCCGTTTCCTACGCCCTAGTTTGCCTGCTGTTGCTACACCTGTCAAGCTTTCTGTTCATTTGCATATATAAAGTTTACAATGATAGCCTAGCGGTGGCAGATTTACTAATTTATGAAACAATCTTCCATTTTCACACAATATTGAACAAAAACAGGTTACTCTTTTGTGGCCAGTGGGTTTTATCAGCTGAAATCACAAATATGGAAACTCTGTCAGTTGGTTTGCTAAAATCCAGATAAATGAAAGTGGAATTAAAATGTTAATCATTCGAACTAGGGCTGCAATTAATTGCATGATTGTCCATGAATAATTGCAAATTAATCGTACATTTTTTTATCTGTTCAATATATACCTTAAAGGGAGATTTGTCAAGTAGTCAATACTCTTATCAACATGGGAGTGGGCAAACAGGATTGCTTTATGCAAATATATGTATATATTTATTATTGGAAATAAATTAATAACATAAAATAATGACAAATATTGTCCAGAAACCCTCACAGATACTGCATTTAGCATAAAAATATACTCAAATCATAACATGGAAAACTGCAGCCCAGTGCGTCAGTGTGCTGACTTGACTATGACTTGCCCCAAACTGCATGTGATTATCATAAAGTGGGCATGTCTGTAAAGGGGAGACTCGTGGGTACTCATAGAACCCATTTTCATTCACATATCTTGAGGTCAGAGGTCAAGGGACCCCTTTTGAAAATGGCCATGACAGTTTTTCCTCGCCAAAATTTAGCGCAAGTTTGTATTTAGTATTTAACCTCCTTCATGACAAGTGTAACAACTGTATGACTACAAAGTTAGTATCATATAAGATACTGGTATTATATGAAACTAGAAATCCTAAGGAATCCATTGATCCAACCACAATGGATCTCTTAGGATTTCTAGTTTCATGTAATATCAGTATCTTCACTCTAACTTTAAAACTGAGCCCCGCGACCACCTCCGAAATATCGATTGCGTTAACGCTTTATTATCAGGTTAACTTTCACAGCCCTAATTCTAATGTAACACATGGATGCTTTGGCTGCTCTATCGAACAAGTTAAACAAGCAACACGGTGGTTAACTTTGTGCTTCACTGTTATGCTTCTCTTTTTTAAAACACAAAATTATTTGAGAGGCTATAAGTTTAGTAAATGTAACACTATCCAATGCAAGTTTGGCTCGAGTGTAAACTTCCCCCAAACCAAATAAAGGATAGAGCCGCTATTGCTACTCCAAATTCTGATTTACTATTAGCATCTTAGCTCCCTGCCCTTTGGAAACAATGCTAAGTTAGCACTATCGGTAGGTATTTGCAGCTTATTTTAAAGCAAATAAACACAGTTTAATCCTTTACTTACACTTTTTGTTCTTGTGTTTAGTCTAAAATAAAAGACACCAGCGTGTAAACTATTGAGGTAGAGAGAATTGCTCTTATTAGTGAAGATTAGCTACGGTTGCTAAACTATGAATGGACCATTGCTGTTCAGGGACACAATTTAGCTAACGGTCAGTTCCTCATAATAATGCTCCTGGATCAGTACACTGTAATACTTTATACTAATTGTGTATACACAGTGCACACTGTTGACCATTTAGGTGGTTGGTAAGATCCAGGTTGAAGAAGCTAATTTGGCGTAATTAAATTGGATGAAGAAAGATGGTGGATGGGGAAAAGTGCAACTTACCACACGCACACAAACACCCAACCTAGACGAACGCTATCCCTTGAGAGTCTGTGTTGAGGAGCTGAAAGATGTTTTCTCTTGCAGGTCATCTCTCACTTTAAATGTTTGTGCGAGTCAGATAAGTGGGCTGTATTGATGCTCGATGGGTTTGAACCGCATTACCCACAAAGCAATCAAAGACCAATTTATAGACACGTACACATACAGACTCAGAGAGCACCCAAATGTGTCTTTGACTGAGAACTTCAAAGAAACCTATTTTCCCTACAGCTGTACATGCTCTCCCTATAAAATGTAATTACTCTCAACCCTAAGCACACACAGACACACACACACACACATCAGCTTTTTGTATTTCTCTCACTCTCTCCTCTGTATAGCACCCTTCAAAAACATCTAATGTATTATCAACTGTGTCAAATCTTCCGCTGCGAGATCTAAGATGTTGTTGCCACCGCTGGCATTTTACATCGCGCAAAATATTTCCTTCTCTATCATCATCCACAGGTTTCTAGATTTTCCCATTGTGGCGGCAATCCCTGTATAACGATCACTTACTTTGATGCACGAGCAGCAAAGATTGATCAAAGATTTTCAGATTGGTGACATGAAGTGCAGCCATAATATGAATATTTAATGCATGTGTGAGCTTTAGATTGGAAGGGGCAACTCACCTTGGGGGATGTAATGGAGTGCGCCGTCGATATAGAAATCGTATTTTCATTCAAAGCTTACTTCTGTAAGGATGGGCGGGGAGCATGCAGTTCTGCTACATCAAACTCTGTATTACTGCTGCTGTTTCTTTTCAGTGGCAGATGTCATCTTTTGAACATGTTAATGTATGCGTCCAGCGAGCTGTTCGCTGAAAGCGCAGGTGGCGCTGCCTGAAAAGGAAGTACCTGGAAATGACTGCTTTCAATGCACAGCTCAAAATGAGGTGAGTGATTGTGGCTGACCTGTGTTTATGTGCTCTCCTCCCCTCTCCGCAGCTGGATGCTTGGTGAAGCATGGTGGTGAAGATGGTTAGGACGCACTTAATGGGGCCACTGTCGTGGGGCCGGGTCAAATGGCCGAGCATAATGGGAACAGGAGTCCTTTATCTGCTGCTGCTATCAACCTGTCTCGGCCAAGACACGGACGGTAAAGGCAGCCTCTCCTTATCCATCTCTTTTTCACTCCCTCTTTCTGTTTTTGTCTTCATCTCTTCTCTCCGTTTTATAATTGAGAGACCGCTCAGCAGGGATTTAATATCAGGATAGTGTGCGTGGCTTCTCTGACTTCAGGCTTATCTCGGGTAGTGCGCACATCTTAGTGAGTGTGCTGTGTGCCACAAGATTTTCCTGATTCATTATTGATCCTTTGGTGATTGAAGATGAATAGCGCTTTGTTTAGACAGCCACAACACAGTTTGTCAAAGGATGTAAAGTAGCATATTCAGTTTTACCTCTCATCACATCATTTACTACAGCCTTTTCCTGTTCTTACTACATCTCATCCACATAGCATTCATATTTCCTGCCTGGGCCGCACTTATAACACTTAATGTGTCAACAACTATTGTATGGATTGCCATTCGATTCGGTACAGACATTCATGTCCCAGTGAAGAGGAATTCTGATAACGTTGGTAAACCATTAAAGGCGCTTTATACAATGTCAGAGCATTAATATAGCATCAAACAACTATTTGCTATGTAAAGATATAGAGGAGTAATGTCTACCTGAGCAGAGAATTAAGTCACTCTCCCTCTGTGTGTGTTATAATGCAAGCTTCTCCGCGCTTTGTTGACATTGGCGGACTGGCTGTGCGTGCCTTTTAGTACATGTGGCTACGAGTCGCTGGCTCAGTTGTCGCCATGTTGACAGCCGGGCGGAGGCAATTAAAATGTTCTCAATCTTGCATTTAGCACCTTTAATTGGTGTGGTAATTGAAAGTCACATTTAGCACCTCGAAGTTTTCACCCCGCACTATCATCAAGTAAAAATCTTAATTTTGGCCAGTTCTTTGATATAGGACCAAATACCTGCAAAACTAATGACATTCCCATCAGCCCTAGCTGTACTTTATTTATTGCTAATTAGTAGATGTGATCATATTATGTTAGCGTTATCATTGTGAGCATGTTAGCATGCTGATGTTCATTTTGTGAGATAACTTATGAATTTATAGGCCTTTACACACTGTGATTTTTGTGCCATTAGTGCACAAGTCAATTTCTATTGTTTTGAACTGTTGTTTTTGTCATGAACGTGAATATTACACGGCGAAAAAGCGGCATACGTTTTTCTGAACAAGGCCGATTTTTCTGAGCTTTCGCCACCACGAATAAAGGCATCAAACAATCGCATTGTGAAGAACTGGTTGAGTTGCGCCTGTATTTATGAAACAACAACATGGCGGCTCTGTAGTCCGAACCAGGATGGCAAACTTTATTACTCCATTTAACTTTGACAAAGGCAGCGCAGAACAGATCCACTCCTTTCGTTCTTACCTTTCAAAATAAAAGCCCTAGACATAAAATATCTGCAGGCAAGTGTTTCACATTTTCGTGATGTTTATTTGTCACGCCCCCGGTGTGTAAAGGCCCAAAATCCTACATCCTGTTTTCAGCCCAACTGATGAAATGACATAATGTTTTGAATGTAACTAGCCTATATACCATACATACATGGGATGGGGTGTAATGTAAAGGTTAAGTTGGATGTTACATTTTGTCAACCATGTTGTAATCATCAGCTTTAGTGCCCTGGAGTGTCACAGTGTTTATTCTCTCACTTCACAATATGAGAAGAACCTGCAATTCATTTGATAATATAAACAGTTAATGGGGGGAAAAAATGTGCCAGGGATATTTTAATGTTGAAAAAAAAACACCCACGTTCATATATTACCCTGAACTGGGAGAAAACTGAAGCAAGGTAAGACAGAAATGAAGTCATCACCGATGGGAGAGCTCAACATAATACTCTCTTGACTTTCTGCTCGATTTGTCAGAATATTAATATTCCATTTAACTCTTAGCCCTTGCGATTTATCTGGTTGGCATTTAGCTGACAGGGTTCTGCAGCCAAAGGTGGATGTATGAGAGTGCATTTTGCTTCTGTGCAAGAGGTAGAAGAGGGGGAGGCTGTGTAGGAATCAAGACCTCCCCTCGACCCATCCATCTCTCCTCTTTTCTCCTCATCATCGCACATGTCCACCTGCATTCAATTACACCTGTAAAACTGTGTTTCCTAAACAGGGTCTCAGAAACAAGTTTGCAGGTCTTATTCTGGTGGATATGTAGCCTATATAAAAAGAATAGTATGTTTTAATGAGCCTGTGTTTTTCTGGGTTGACAGACAATACGTAACTCTGTTTGGGTCCCCTCATGACATGCGTGTGTTTTTAATGAGCTCGAATCCCAGGATGAGGGGTTGATTTTAGCTGTTTGGACCCCCGTGTCAGAAGAGTTCTGGTATGTTTTAATTAGCCCGGGTCCCGAGGTACAGTAACAGACTATATTTACTCACTTTTTCGGTTTCCCGAGTGACAAGAGTACCAGTCTATTTTTAATGAGGGTGAGAGACCGCACAATGTGTCAAATGTGGCTGAAAGTTTAACAGCTCCGAACCCTTTTTCCTCCTGTTTGTTTTCCTTCCCCTAAAAAAAAAAAAAAACTGTCATAACTTCTATCTAATTAAGATCATAACGTTTTAATGCTCATTGCTGCAACCAGCTTGACTTGGAGAACAAAAATAGCTTACACCAGCTATTGTTGTTGGATTGTAATCTCAATATTTCTCGCACTGAAAGTAGCAAAATGCAAAAAAAAAAAAAAAAAAACTCTGTTCTGGCGGATTCCTGCACTTGACTTCGACTCTGATTATGAATTCATTTGAAGCCCGCGGTGTGTAGGCGGTGCTTCACTGGTTGTTTTAATTGAATATGACTTATCTGCGAATATGAACAAGACTCAACAGACGGCATGAAAAGAGTTACGCTTGAGTTGTCGTGTGATGATGTGCATGTGTATCTCTGTGTTCGCGCTGCACCTGTGCGATTGTCTACGAGACTTCCTGCATGACAGTGAAACTGGGTGCTGGTTTGTGTGCGTGTGTGATAACACCGCTGCAAGTATGTTAAACGACAAGTGCACTCGCCAAAAAGAGAGAGGGGTACAAAAGCCGTATCAACCAGATATTACCAGATAGCTCCTCTTTCTCTCGCTCTCTCTGTGACTTTCTCAGGTCATCCGGCGTTCTGCAAGATGCACAACAAAAAGACTCTGACTCTATGCAAATGACAGCTCCTAGCGTGACTGTGACTTTCTCCCAAACCAGTTCCTATACTCACTAGCCCTTTGCTACGGAGTGTCACTCTGAATGAACTCACACTCGCAGCTGTGTAGGGCTCTCTGCATTAAGAGGGAGGTTATAAATACTCAGGTAAACTGTGGGGCGCTCTCTCCACCAGCTGAAATGAGCAGGAATCAGCCGTCACTATAGAAACTGATAGACGTCATGCTCATTCAGCTGTTAATGAAGCCCACTGTATATGTCCTATTGTTTAACACCATCAGCATGTTGAATACCTTTCCTACCTAATTTTTGAGAAATATTCCAGTCCTCTTCTCACAAGCCTTTTGTAAGCACCTGTAATTGATGTGATGAAAATATATATACTTACTAATATATAACTTTATTATAGGCTACTGCACATTCAGTGATTTGAATCTCACCCTGAAAAGGCTGTGTTATAAAAGTGTAGGAAAGGTTTATGTGCATAACCAAAGCATTGTTTATCATACAGCAAGTCAGAATTTGAATTGATATGATGTTTCCTCCATTATCCAGCTCTCACACCATTGGTTAAGTCAGTACTTATTGTAAGCATTGTCCACAACCCTCCATGGGAATGGGGGAAACCAAGCAGATGGGCCAAAGGTATTGCGGCCACATTGTCATTGAGCCTAGACTGTATGCATTAATTGTCCATCAACTGCCACATGGCACGAGACCAAATGATATTTCCCTCCAGACCTCTGAATCATGGCCCACATCTCTATTTCTGCAGTTCAAGTAGCGAAAAGCAAAGCCCCAGAATGCTCCAATTATAGTTTTATATACCACTAGCTATTATCCAGGCTATTAATTGTACTCTGAAGTGATTTCACAATTTTGTTGTTGGCTGTTCTTTTGGCTACGATAAGTTTTGCAGCCAAAGAAACAACCTTTTCAACTTCCATCTTTTTCAACCCCCCATATAAAAACCAGAATAATACATGCACAATCGAACGCACTCCGACGCAGTAACATGCAGGAGATAACGTGAAGTCTGTGATGTTCAACACCTGTGTGTCTATGAGGTATTGAATTTCATTCGTGTACATTGTGCAGATGTTTGTGATATTGTGTCCACCCCCTGTATGATGGAGGATGACAGCATATGTGCTCATGACAAATATGCTACAACGCTAATGTCAATTGTGCCAGTGTGGTGGGCTGGTACCGCAGATTTATGGTATATTTTGTGCGTGTGTCAGCATGCGAGAGTGTGTCAGCGTGTGGATATGGGTGGAGTTGGAGTTTTCAAGGTGATTTTAATATTTATTACTGCTTCCTTTGTTGTTAGACGCTTCGTCCGAAGTGAACGTCTCTCCCATCTGTCCTCCCTCCTCTTCTTTCTCGGTCTTTGTCCCTTTCACTGCCTTTTTTTTTTCTGTCTACCATCTCCTCTCATCCGCCCCTGTCATCTCCCTGTTGTACCCCTATGTCTGAAGCAGACTGGTATTTCTCTAGATTGGTATTTCTTTGCTCCGGGAACTTTTCCCCTCTCACATTTATTGCTGTTTTTTTTCTCTGTGCTGCCTTCCCTTACCCTGCTTCACTCTCAATGCCCCTCTTTCTTTCTCTCCATCGCTGTATATTACTTTGAAAAGGCTGCAGCTTATTTATTGCGTTAAGTCAATGAATTGTACCAGAGGCTCTGTCCTTGACACACACTACACATACAGCATACGGTATGTAACCTCAGTCTGTAGTGAGATAGTGTAGGCTACAGGTCAAGCGACAGTATTAGTATTCAGTAAAAGTTCAGATAAAACGTCAAATAAAAAGGAGGAAAGAGGAAACATCAAAAAAAACTAAAAAAAATTGTATAAAAAAATACTTTTAAAGGAATAGTTCATCATTGTGGGAAATAGGTTTACTTGCTTTCATTCTGAGTGTGCATTACAGTAAATACAAAGAAGGAGTCGGGACATGTCTAGCCTAGCTCGGAAAGACTGGAGGCAGAGGGAATGTTAAAAAAATAAGTCTCTTAAACTGTCTTATTTACTTGATGTTTCTTGCTTGTTTAACCTGTATGTAAACAGAAAATGACAAAGGACTAAGGCTATCAATCGATTCAAATATTTAATCACGATTAACTGCATGATTGTCCATAGTTAATCGTGATTAATAGCAAATGAATCACACATTTTTTATCTGTTCAAAATGTACCAAAAAGGGTGATTTGTCAGGTATTTAATAGTCAAAAATCAATCAACAACACAAAACAATGACAAATATTGTCCAGAAACCCTCACAGGTACTGCATTTAGCATAAAAAATATGTTCAAATTCATAACATGGAAAACTGCAGCCCAACAGGCAACAACAGCTGTCAGTGTGTCAGTGTGCTGACTTGACTATGACTTGCCCAAAACTGCATGGGATTATCATAAAGTAGGCATGTCTGTAAAGGGGAGACTCGTGGGTACCCACAGAATCCATTTCATTCACATATCTTGAGGTCAGAGGTCAAGGGACCCCTTTGAAAATGGCCTTGTCAGTTTTTTCTCGCCAAAATTTAACGCAAGTTTTGAGCGTTTTTCACTCTAGCTTTAAAACTGAGCCCGCTACAACCTCCGAAAGATCGATTGAGTTAATGCATTAAAGAAATTAGTGGCGTTTAAGCAAATTTGCGTTAATTTGCAGTCACCCAGCAACTCTGTGCAGCATCTCCGGCTAGCACAGGTTGCTATTAAGTATTGGTATTGTTGTCTGTGCAGACTGTACAAACATGGCAACCTAATTGAGACTTTGGGAAGCTGCACCCAGTCACATCGCCTTGCTGTTGCTCGTCAAGGAGTATGATGGGTTCAACAAAGGAGACATTAGTGAGCTTTAGATTTTAGTAGGCTGTCTGTTCCCTCTGCCTCCATCCTCCATACTAAGCAAGCCAAAGTACATTCTGACTCTAGCTCTGCACTTAAAGGTCACCTGTTGAGTTTTCTTGCAAACTGTCAATGAGGTCAAAATCAGTCTAACATTTCATTAACACAGTTTTAATAATGTGCTTTTAATAAGTAAATTATCTCAAAGGGGCTCTTTGCATAGTAATTAAGTTATAATGCATCAAAAAGGCCTAATTTGTAGAGGTGACAAACCCCGTGGAGCACTATTAATGGCTACACGCCCACTCATACTGTACAGCACATATTGTTCACGATATTAGGCCACTGTGACGCCATTAATCCTCATTCATTTTATTGTGTGCATATGAAAAGAACACTCAAAACACATTTTCCGCAGATTTCGCTGCATTGTTTTAGTCTAAAAGCTTTAAAAAATAAATCTCACTCGATGCAACGGCATATTGAATGGCAGACTCTTCCATCTCCTGACTTGTTATATTATCAATTTCACTTCAGTCTTGCTCACCAGAGTGGACAGTTTCATCATAAAATGTTTACTTTGCCATTTCTTTTGAGTGTGCCACATCCAGAATCTGTGGCCATCAATCAGCAGCGGAAGCCGCTTTTTCAAAACCTCCTCTCTCCTTTTAAGACTGAAATCTTTCCAGAAATCTGATCAACGCAGACGTCTCTTGAGATAACTTCCTTTTTTTTTTTTTTTCACATGTGCACATTATTCCAGCATATTTTGGAGTTCACCGTCACTGGGTTTTTCCCATTTAGTCCCCAGGCGAGGTAGCCAAGTGGCTACTTAACAGATGGTAGCAAACTGTCATTGGGGTCAAAATTTCCCTTTGCGAAGCAGATTTTTAGGACTTTCACTGTGTCTTTAAAAGAGCTACCTGTAGTCTAAAAACTCAGCAGGGTACCTTTAAAGCACAGACATGATCTTCTCATCTCTTTTTCAGAAAGAAAGCAAATAAACGTATTACCCCGAATCATTTTCTTTCATCCTTTCATCTTCTACAGCAGTGTCAAAATCCAGGCGATACCTACAGACACCACAACACTGTGGATCCTACAGATGCCTGGCTACCATTTGGGGGTGACTGGAGGGGTGTTTATGTATTTCCACCATGTGTCCTCAGAACAACTACCGTCTGATTACCACCACTACCGCTGTCAGCTGTGTTCAACCCCTCACCGGCCGGGAGCAGACCTGACATACTGAGACAGAGACAGAGAGAGAGAGAGGGGAGGGTGGGGTGGGGAGTCAGGATAATGGATAAGCCAGCAGCACAGTGACAAAGTGGTGATCCCTACAGCACTGAGCCTGACACTGTGTGTGCATGTGTGTCTTTGAGTGTGTGCGAGCCGGGTCTACAATCCGTTTTCTCCAGAGATGCATCAATCTAACACAAGGTCACACTGTCTCTCTTCTACAGTCCTCTTCTCCTTTTTACTTCTCTCCACCCACCCTCTCCTCCTCCTTCTTCTCTCTTCTTTCAATCCCTCCTCCTCCACCATCTTTTTTTTCTGCTCCGTCCCCTTGAATCGTCTCCTCTCACCTCTCCAATTCTGTCCCCCTCTGTTCCTCCGCTGTCCTCCATGGATGAATGGATCGGAGGGGAGAGAGAGAGAGAAAAAGAGAGAGAGAGCAGGATGGATGGATAGATGAATGGGTGATGGATGAACGCCGGGCTGGTTGGGTAGCGGAGGGAAGACGGAGAGGAATCGGACCCCAGGGAGAGGTGCAGATTGGTGTACCTGCTGATGGAAGCTTAAAAAGGACATGACACACGAGAACTTTTAGAGGAAAAAAACACCCCGTCTGTCTGCACCTGTATTTCAACCCTTTTTTACTACACACATTTCTCTTGTTTGAAAGATTGTGCAGTATATTTTTAGAAGTCAATTTCTGTAGCAAAACTTTTTAAGATCGTGGCCTGGAATGCATTGTGGGCCGCATTGCGAAAAAAGACACCGGGGCATCGGGTTCGAGTGAATGAAAGAAATTACTAGCTCAGCTTCTTGTTTTAACATTTGTTTTAATAATGTGCATTTAACAAGTAAATTATCTCAAAGGGGCTTTTTGCATAGTAATTAAGTTATATCAAAAAGGCCCAATTTGTAATTAACTTGAGCCCTATTAACGGCTACACGCCCACGCATACTCTACGACACATATTGTTCACGATATTAGGTCACTGTCATTAATCCTCATTCATTTTATTGTGTGCCTCTGTAAAGGACACAGATTTTGCTGTATTGTTTTATTCTAAAAGCTTTTTTTTAAATGACTTCTCACTTGCTGCAACGGCATATTGAACGGCAGACTCTTCCGTCTCGTTATATTATCAATTTCACTTCAGTCTCGCTCACCAGAGTGGACAGTTTCATCATAAAATGTTTACTTTGACATTTTTTTTTGAGTGTGCCGCATCCAAATTCTGTGGCCATCAATCAACAGTGGAAGCAGCTTTTTCAAACTCCTCTCTCCTTTTAAGACTTTTTTAGAAATCTGATCAACGCAGACGTCTTTTGAGATAACTTCCCTTTTTTGTCCTTATTTGCACATATTATTCCAGCATATTTTGGAGTTCACTGTCACTGGGTTTTCCCATTCACAGTCTAGACTCCGGGCAAGGTAGCCAAGCGGCTACTTAACAGATGGTAGCAAGCAAGATGCAGTCAAGTACAACTTCAACCCAAATGAGCACATTTTCACAATATGGCACAGTGAAAAAGGAGCTCAAAAAGCTTTAGAAACTCTTTTGAAAGAGTGTTGAGCCTGAACTTAGAAACTTAGCAGCCACTTAGTAATGTTTTAATCATTGAGCTTTAGAGTAGGGCTGGGACGATACACGTATCTCCTGATTTGATACTATCACAATACTTGGGTGCCGATTCAATACGTATTGCGCATTTTAAGTATTGCGATTCTACCAGAATTGCAATTTATTGCGATTTTTGTCAATTTTTTTACCACTAGACAATGGGAAAAAGTTGAAACATACACCTCTAGGGGCTATCTATCTATCTATCTAAATTGATACAGTAAAAATGTTTGATTTTCAGCATGTATGTAGTCAGAGATGTCCTGAAGTCATTGTCAGGCATGTTTTTTTAATACATTTCCCTCATAAATTAGTGGTATTTTCTTTTGATTTATAAGGGACATGTAATGTTTTAAACTACTGGTGAATATAATCCATCAATCTTATTTCCATATATTTATTTTGTATATACAGTTCCCTTTGTTAACACCTTATTTTGAAAACCGGATGTATAGTCACACGTGTATATTTCCGTTAACTTCGCCAAGTCCGTCGCTAGCTCTCCAGTCAGCTCCGTTCTCTTTATACATCAATGGTCAGCTCCATTGGGGCCGTTGTGGAAACCAAAGTGTCTCCATACTTTACTGTATGCGTAGTGTTTACCACTTTAGATTTAACATGTGAGGGTGTAGGTCGTATCTACGTGGACCCTACACTGTTTTCTGCTTTGTCGTGTTGGCTTACTGCGGCCGGCTGCGTTTTGTTTTGGTGACGGATACGGAGCGGATATGACGTCACGTTACTCAGACTACAACTACTTCTACCTCAGCATAGACTCAAATGAAGCAAATATATTGATTCTGGCATTAAAAATTTGATTTCAAAATCATAAAAAAATCATGATAAGGTAGGTAAATCGATTTTTTTTTCCACCCCTACTTTAGAGGTGTTGGTAAGAGGATTTTCTTACCTTGGACAGGGATTGTTCTTTATCCCTGTTTCCAGTGTTTATGCTAAGTTAAGCAAACTGGCTGCTGGCTGTAGCTTCATATTTATCTCACAGACGCGAGCGCTATCGATCTTCTCAACCCTCAGCAAGAGAGCGAATAATTTCCCAACGTGTCGAGCTATTTTCTTTTAAAGTTGTTTGTTTTACTGGACTACAATACCTGCATCATTCAACCCATTCCCTGTTGGATAAGAAACAAGAATACAGACCATTATAATCTTTAGAAGACCGCCTGCTTCTTTTACCCTCCTGTGAAATGGGCCCCACAGTGCATCTTTCACAGGCCCAATCCGAAACATCACCACATGAAACGAGTCAATTATTTCAGTGGAAGCAGGCCAGTGCGATGGCTCCGATGCCTGTGGTATTCTTCACTGTCATTTGGGAAGAAAGCATCCTCAGCTTGCCAATACTTTCTGCTGGTCCATGTCGCCTGATTCTGTGCCATGGAGTTAACCTCTGCAGACACGCTGCTAATTTCTCGTTGGATTATAGCTGCTATTATTAGTATTCTGATTTTCTCTCCAAATGTGATCTTACTTCCCCAGGCCTTTATTTCTCCACTATGTTCCATTGCCATGCTTAACATGTGCTACTATAGTTTGACATTTTGGAATTTTACGTTTACTCCATTTCTTGCAGAGTTAGATGAGAAGATCAATATCACCGTCATACAGAGTGTATACTGTACTTGCATTTTGGGTTTCTACTAGAACATGTTTACCTGCTTTAATGTTCAAAAAATGCTTTTCTTTTACCGGCTGTCCTGTTTAACTAACTCCCGTTGGCGTGGACTGTGGGCTTTGTAACTTTTCAGACCTTTTACATGCACAAAAATGTGCATAATAATTATAAAAATAATAATAACAATAGTAAACTTTATTTATATAGCTCTTTTGAAATCAACAGTTCCAAAGTGTGTCCAAAGTTAATAAAGTCAATTAAAATATTTAATTGTGATTAATCGCACATTTTTCGTCTATTCAAAATGTACCTTAAAGGGAAATTTGTCAAGTATTTAATATTCTTGTCAACATGGGAGTGGACAAATATGCTTGCTTTATGCAAATATATGTATACATTAATTATTAGAAATCAATTAACAACACAAAATAATGACAAATATTGTCCAGAAACCCTCACAGGTACTGCATTTAGAATAAAAAAAATATGCTCAAATCATAACATGGCAAACTGCAGCCCAACAGGCAACAACAGCTGTCAGTGTGTCAATGTGCTGACTTGACTATGACTTGCCCCCAAAACTGCATGTGATTATCATAAAGTGGGCATGTCTGTAAAGGGGAGACTCGTGGGTACCCATAGAACCCATTTTCATTCACATATCTTGAGGTCAGAGGTCAAAGGGCCCCTTTGAAAATGACCATGACAGTTTTTCCTCACCAAAA
>CAKAOH010028996.1:0-22088 GCA_916701665.1 Sebastiscus tertius | reverse complement strand
TTTTCAAAGGGGTCCCTTGACCTCTGACCTCCAGATCAGTGAATGAAAATGGGTTCTATGGGTACCCACGAGTCTCCCCTTTACAGACATGCCCACTTCATGATAATCACATGCAGTTTGTAGCAAGTCATAGTCAAGTCAGCACACTGACACACTGACAGCTGTTGTTGCCTGTTGGGCTGCAGTTTACCATGTTATGATTTGAGCATATTTTTTATGCTAAATGCAGTACCTGTGAGGGTTTCTGGACAATATTTGTCATTGTTTTGTGTTGTTAATTGATTTCCAATAATAAATATATACAGACAATTGCATAAAGCAGCATATTTGTCCACTCCCATTTTGATAAGCGTATTAAATACTCTACAAATCTCCCTTTAAGGTACATTTTGAACAGAAAAAAATGGGCGGTTAATTTGTGATTAATCGTGATGAACTATGGACAACCATGCGATTGATTGTGAGAAATATTTAAATCGATTCACAGCCCTAATTTAAATCCTTCAAGTTCACTTTTTTTTTTTTTAATTAAAAGCAGGAGTAACAGCCCTGCAGTAATTTTTGTAAAACAGTCTTTTATAAATGCTTCATGTGGCCACAGACGCCCAGTTGATGCTTTTTAGGTTGGCAAAGTGTGTGTAAATCAGGTCATTCACACTGATAATGATGAGGACTGATAACAGTGTATCTGTGGCACAGTTATCGCTCCGAGCTGCAAAGAGCACTTCTCATGCTGGCTTGTTATTTGATATAGGTACATAACCAACACATCGCTGAGTTGGATTGCTGCTGGTAATCGAGTATCCATTTGAGGTTTCTAAAATGATTTCTCTCGATTGCTTCTGTACTCGTTACCACTTCAGCTCAGTGTAGTTAGATAACAACTTGACTACAGGCAAGGCTCTGCGTAGGTGAGGGCTGACAGGAAATGTTGTTGAGACAGTTTGTCAGATCAGCCTGCCAGGAAACTCCCACCGCAACCTGAAGTGAAATCAGCCACATATAGAAACTCAGTAGAGCTGAGAGAAACCTCTGTAGTGTTCTTAGCAGATAAACCGGCTGCAGTGGCTTTGTTAAAGTGAATGAAGTGTAAAAAACAGAAGCAAAAAACATAACTTCTCATAACCTGCTGTATACTACCCCTCCAGCTCCTGTTTCACATCTTACCAGAAAACTACCCGCCTTTATTTCCCTCCCTTTTTCTTTCAACTGAACCTGTAATTTGTGTTTGAAGTGTTTCACTGACAGTTTATATCGTCTGTCTTGCAGAAATCTAACCTTATATTGCAGAACTTCATTTTATAATGTATTATTTATACCTTACATAGGCAACAATGTATTACCTGTATGTTGTATGCTGTTTATTGTGTTGCTCCATCTGTCCATCCACCAAAATAATCAGAACTGTGTAAGATCAGATGTCAAATTTTAATGTGTTTTTATCCATTGCTACCAATAAGTAGCTGTATGGGCATAAAAGGTTTCTGCATGACACCGACAATTTATAAAGAATGTTACTTTTACATTCAGGGCCCTTTTCTAGGACGGAGTATTAGGGCCACATTGAGGGGAAAAACATCTGCGGTTATGAATTAGAGCATGGGGTAAAATTAGCAGAGGCATTTTGCCGGCGGTAACGTTATAAGTTAGTATAGCAAAATTGTACACAGCAAAATCCAAGGTCAGGGACATACCACGCATTCAGGACACTGCTCGCGCTGGTCACTGCTGGTCGAAAACAGGGCACACGGGGTTAGATCCCTCCACATGACTGAGGTGATACAATAAAACACTCAAGATTCACTTAAAGCTCAAATGAACCTTAAAACACAAGTTTTCAAAAGCTTCTTTACCAACCTATTAAGAAAAGCTCACTTGCTTGTGTATTTAGTCAATTGGTTAAAAACTGTTTTCCTTGTCTGTTGCGCCATTCGTGCAGACAAAGGTACGAGACCTGGAGGACAAATGCCGCAGCCAGAGCGAACAGTTTGGCCTGCTGTCCCAGGAGCTGGAGAAGTTTCGACTGCAGGCCTCGAAGGTGGACCTGGCCAGCGCGAGCCTCCTCAACAACCCCAGCCTCTCTGTTCTGACCAACGGGGTGGGCCTGACTTCAGAGCGAGGTGAGAAACATCAGCACGACATGGACTCACAATCCAACCTGTACAGAGAGAGTATTAGTTGTTAGGGGTTATTAGCTGTACATCTGAGGATGTAAAAGGAATTTAAAGGCCCATTTTCAAAATTCATACATCTTATTCCTATGGTCAAAAAAATACTAGTAAACATGAATAACTCTCTCCCAAATCCAAAAACTAGAGTGCTAAAACTCAAACACATAATATGATATGACCATATTATATAATATCACATAATATATCCGTAAAAAAAACGCTGTCAGTGTGTAACGGCCTTTAAACGTAACAACGGTGCAAATCTAGGCCTTACATCTCCTACTGTATGTATCCCACAAATGTATCTTTCTCCCTACACTGTTCATGTGTTTTAGACTGCACTGGTGACTCATGGGATATGGTGTCCCTGGGCGAAATAGCCTTCTGGAGTCTCGAGGGAGGAGACACTCTCTCCTGCCCTGAGGGTAAATGATCCGCTCGGTACTCTCTCCGCCTCTGTCACTCATAATATGTCACAAAAGCACGGCATGTTCTAACCCGTCATCTCACCCGCACTGTCACCGTCCAGCACTGCCTGCTCCATCACACGGGGGTCAGTGCTCGTGGGCTGAGGTGAGGAAATGAACCAGTTAAGCCCCTTAACAGTGCAGGTGTGACACAAGGTCGTGTGACCTCTGACCTCAGACAGATGGAGATGGGATTTTTCCCTCCACTGTTTAATCAGCCAGGTTCAACCTTGAGCGTCCTGCATGTGAACCGGTGACCTCGCCCACCTTGCTGCTCATGGACTCAACCAGTTTAACCAGTGAGAGGGCCGTGGGGCTGTCTATTAAAGTCATGGATTATGTATTATCCTCTTCCTCTCTCTCTTTCCTGCTAGATGTGGCGGCTGCGCTGCGGCTGGGGGCCACCCCCCACGCTGCGGGGCTGTCCAGGGTGGAGCGCTCGCCCGTCACCAAGCACCGAGAGCTGCCCACCATCAGCGTCAGCAAGTCAGGCTCTTCCTCCAGCAAGTCAGAGACCACGCACCTCACCCCCAAGTCAGACACCCACCTCAGTCCGCACAAATCAAGCCCAACACATGAGGTACCAGCTCATTTCAGATTTAATACTTTACTTTATTCATCATTTATCAGGAGCAACACACATTAATTATACACTCAGTGATATACAGTTTGCATGTAAGGCGAAACAGTAGGCCTATTGGAAGTTCTGGCAGCCACTCTTAAAGGTGCAAAATACGTTTTGCTGCCGGCCCCGCCCACAGCACTACATTGCTTTGCTCCCGTGCGCTACGGCGTGCCAACTGCCATCTACTATAGGTAATACACTGACTATGGATAATTACCTTATACAATCCCACTTCAAAGAATCCAAACCATCCCTTTAATGTTCACCCAGGTTATGTCACTGTGCAGGATTCCTGCCTGCAGCTCTTCTGCTTTCTTTGTTTCCACATAGACAGGCAGATTGCTCATCAAGATTACCAAGACGGCCATGCACGATCACATTGATTGTGTGGATTTAATGGATTAAAAAGCCCTCCTTAACCTCCCCGTCATCTCACGCGAGCACAAACTGTAGCTGCGTATGCCAGAGCTCCCTCTGCTCAGTCATAAGAGACGTTATGTGGATCTGCCGCCATGGTGTAGTATTTTTTGTTGTGCCACGTCTCCAAAGAGTCAGTGTCTGGTCTTAACATGATAGACAGGTCGGTGGTCTTTTCATCTGGTCACTCGTCCGCCCACATTTCAATAAAGCTCATATTTAGTGACATAATCCATTCGCCACTGTGGATTATGAAGGTTATACAGTAGTAGTTGTAAGTGATTATCCTTAAAAAGGTTTTCCCAGGGAGCTATAAATATCCAAGCCCTCTTATTGTACTGTGTGTGTAACCGCTATGAATGGAAATCAATCTCGGGTCTCAAGGTGATTCTCTAACAACAGTGACTCATTGATATTAACCATCACCATATAACAAGAATATTAGTACACAGTATCTTCACAGCTCATAACTAGTTCTGTATTTACAGTAAATAGATGTATTTTTTTATAGAAAAAAGTTAAAATATATGCTTGTTTCCTTGTCTCACCCTCTGTTCATGGCGCTCTCAGGTGGACACAGCCAGTGAAGTGGAGGAGCTGGACATTGACGTCGCCCCGGCACCTTACACAGCCAGCAGAGGAGCAGCAAAGCTTCAGGTTTTCATTGCAAGATACAGGTAAGTACGCCCATTTTAAAAATTCATACATATTATTCCTATGGTAAGTAAGTGAGTAAATGAGAAAACAATTTTTGAAATTGGGCCAGTATTGGGGATAACGCTGTAACCGGAAGTGAGCAGCGTCAGTGTAACGTTACGTTCACTAAAAGAGTTTTAGTTGTTTTTTCCACTGACAGACTCAGATTGTTATTATAAGTGTCTGTCGTGGCATGTCATGGCTAACCTATTAGTTAGTTAGACACAGAAACATAGGGAAAATAGGGTCCAGGTTGAGAAATACCAAAGGTAAACTTTAAACGAAGGCAAGAGTTGACTCACTATGTCAACAGTTTGTTAATATGTGTTAATAAAATAAATAACTTCCTGGTAAATTACTTTTCAACAGCTATAATCCATACGATGGCCCCAATGACAACCCTGAGGTGGAGCTGCCGCTCACAGCTGGAGAATACATCTATGTGTACGGAGACATGGATGACGATGGCTTCTATGAAGGTAAATCTGGAGTTTATATTGTTGCATCTACAATTTCATATTTCAGTCCTATTCGGTGTTTAATTTGGCTCCTTCCAGGTGAGCTGATGGACGGACGGAGAGGGCTGGTCCCCTCTAACTTCGTGGAACGGGTATCGGATGACGACGTCATGAGCACTCACCATCCAGAGACTGCGGACATGTCCCATAACTCCCTGCTAGACAGCAGCCTGCACAGTGCCAGCCACCAGCATCACCTCCACGTGGGCGTCAGCGCCTCGGAGAGGACAGAGGCCTCCGCCGCCTCTGGCCCCGCCTCAGCCCCCTCAGATTCAGCATCGGCCTTGGCTGTCCCAGCCCCCCTCACCAACGGCCTGGACTTGGATTTGGAGGAGGTGGGAGTGGACATTGTGCCTTACCCACGTAAGCTCACCCTCATCAAGCAGCTTGCCAAGAGCATCATCATCGGCTGGGACCCTCCGCTGGTGCCGGCTGGGTGGGGCAATGTGTGGAGCTATAATGTGTATGTGGACCAGGAGCTGCGGCTCAACGTGCCCTTCGGTGCCCAGACCAAAGCGGTCCTGGAGCGGTTGGACATAAACCTCAAGGCCTACCGTGTGTCAGTGCAAAGCCTGACAGAGAAGGGCCCCTCGGACCAGCTGCGCTGCAGCATGCTGGTCGGTCGGGACGTTTGTGTGGCACCCACGCAGCTGCGCGTGGAGAGGATCACCGCCACCTCTGCCAACCTGACCTGGCTGCCCAGCAACAGTAACTATGTGCACATTGTGTCCTTGAACGAGGAGGAGTGTGAGCTGGTGAAGGCTGGCTGCTGCTCGCTGTGCCTCAATAACCTCTTGCCCAGCATGCAGTACACAGTCAAAGTGGAGGCGCGGCCACACCGCACGCCATGGGAGCTACCTGTGGAGCGACGCGAACACAGGAGCGCAACAATCATCTTCAACACACTGATGGCAGGTCAGGATGCAGTATTTTATCTCATATCAGATGTTCTTTAAAGGTGCCATGGAAACACAGTCCTTGAGATATGCGAAAGACATACAGAAAGACAGGGCTGTACGGTGGAGGTGCAGTGGTTAGCACTGTCGCCTCACATCAAACCCATCTTCTATGTGGAGTTTGCATGTTCTCTCCATGTTAGCGTGGGTTTTCTCCAGATTCTCAGGCTTCCTCCCACAGTCCAAAGACATGCAGGATAATTGTTGACTCTAAATTGCCCGTATGTGTGAATAAGAGTGTGAATGGTTGTCTGTCTCTATGTGTCAGCCCTGTGATAGTCTGGCGACCTGTCCAGGGTGTCTGAAGGGACGGGCTGTCAGTGTTGCTGACTTGGCAACTTTCTCACTAGATTTAGGGACTTTTGGAGCTACTGCTGCTAGCTACTTTCATTGGAAAAGAGTTGGCAACACTGGGCTGTTTTTTTTTTGGGTTGGATACTTTTTAAAATCTTGCGTACTCTTGCTAATTTCTCAACATTACAACCCTAGCTTTAATACAGGAGTGTGCCTCCCTTTGTGTGCGGCAAGTGGGAGAACAAACAGTTTTTTGACCGCAGTGAAAATGTAGTTTTTGAAAGGCTGTACGCCAACAAGAAAGAAGAAAGAAAGACAGACGTAGATCCCTCGCTTTATAGTGAGATGATTTCCTGCCCCGCCAATAAAGCATTGTACAAGACTAAAAGGGGAGGCTCCCTTTATAAATGAGGAAGCTCAACTTGAGGTTTGGTATTTTGGTGAGAACTGAGTCACTGATATCATTAATCGCAAACATCATTTGATGTCAGTTTGCGGTGCCATGATGACACTCTGTTCTTCCACTCAACAATATTTTATTTATAGGCCTGTAATGTGCTAGTTTGTGATCAGTGTCATGTTAGATTTGAGTTGTATTTCTCTAAATGACCGTTCAAATTTGCTTAAGTTCCATGCCCCCAGCCTGGGAACTCAGGTATATGGTTTCTAAATTTCCTAGTGTCCCTTTAGAGTATTAGATAGCATTTTTTAACCCGTAGAATCATGTTCCCATAGTGATAATCATTTCTTATCCCAAGCACTGTATTTTCAATATGAGTGAATCACTTGATCCTATATTGAAGAGGACCTATTGTGCTTTTTCTCTTTCCTTTAGTGTGTTATATAGTTTTTTGTGCATGTAAAAGGCCTGCAAAGTTACAAAGTCCACGCCAAAGGGAGTTACTCTCCCCCACAGAAACACTGCTCCTGAACTGCCTGAAACGCCTTGCTTGAAGTCCCACCTTTTCTTCCGTAACATAGTGATGTCACCAAGTAACACATTTGCATAATACCTGCTTAGCGGCTAGTTTTGCACGCATGGAGCGGAGTCCAAAGAGTTTGGTTCGGTTGACCAATCGCAATAGAGTGGGCCAGCTGACCAATCAGAGCAGACTGGGCTTTTCGGGAGGGGGGAACGGGAGCTCAAACAGAGCGTTTCAGACAGAGGGTGAAAAAAGTTGCTGGAATGAGAAAATTGTTTTTTTGAACATTAAAGCATGTAAACATGTTCCAGTAGAAAACCCAAAATACAAGTATGCATCTTAAAATGAGCATAATAGGTCCTCTTTAATATGGATATATTCTGTATCTTTTGGCTGTGGTATGATGCTTTCAATCCCTGCAGGTCCCCCTGATGCTCCTCTGGATGTACAGCTGGAGCACGGTCCCTCCCCGGGCATCGCCCTCATCAGCTGGCTGCCAGTCACTATAGATGCTGCTGGAACGTCTAATGGAGTCCGTGTCACTGGATACACTATATATGCTGACAAGAAAAAGGCAAGAACTTTGGAGTTTTTTGTGCATTGTGGTTTAATTTCAGTATATACCCTTTTATAATGTCAATGTGATGTGTGAATTTAAAAAATACACCTGTCGTTCTCCTATTCAAGGTGCTGGAGGTGTCTTCCCCGACAGCCGGCAGTGCCCTGCTGGGCCCCTCTCAGATGCAGTCCCTGCTGGCAGCCGAGGAGCTCAGCGTCCGCACCATGTCCGCCCACGGGGAGTCCTGCGACTCTTTGCTGGTCAATGTGCCCTCCAAGCTGGCTGCCATCATGGCAGGTCCAGCCATCACTGCCCCAGTTGTGCCACCCCTACCCTGCAGCCCCACGGGTTGCAGTAACCTGCCCTCGCCGCCGTCCTACGGGAACTCTGCTGCCAAAGTCTCCATGCTGCCATCAGACACAAACATCACCGGCCTCACGGTGGAGGCTGCTGCCAACCCTCCTCAAGCTCTCCACCCAGAAGATCTCCTCTTATCTGCTTCATACGTGAATGCCTGGGCCAACCCCTCATCTGCTGCTGCTTTGGCTGTGTGTGAGACCATATTACCAGTAGCCTCCACCATTACTCCAGAGGTAATCCTCATTCTTCCATCCTCCTATATATAAGAGACCACCACTTGTTTACTATTCTAGATCAGAGGTTTTCAAAATATGAGGTGTTCCTTTTCTAAAAACAACTTGATGTTAGTTGTTGTAGTTTGGCTAGATTATCAACGCAGTCAGCAGTTGGAGCTGCAGCAGTGGCAGCTCATGGAGGCAATTAAGGCACGTTAAAACCCTAAACAACCGATTCGCAATTTGCGTCAAATCTGAACACAGACACGATTTCCAAGTTTTTAGGTGCAGTGTTACTTATGCCTTCCGTGGATGTCATTATCATCTTTGTTCATCATGAATAAACATCCACAAATCTGCTTAGAAATCATAGAAAAACATTCTTATAACTCCGGAACTTGACTGAGAATCATCACGTTTTTAAGCAATAATAAATAATAAATAATAACGCAAATTTGTTTTGCAAACAAGAACTGCTCATGACTCAAGTTGTTGCCCACGGCAAGCTGACTCCGTTGGGCGCAGTTGTCTCAACTTTGTCTCATGGTGGGGCCCATACTGTCAGACTTGGAAAACCTCTTTTCTAGAATAGTTCTACAAAGTTACTTAGTGTTGTACTGACTATCTTTTTCATCTTCAGGTTAATATGACCTCCCCCACGACCTCCGTACCTCAGATGTCTCCAGTAGCAGCAACTGCACCAGCAACAGCAGCAGCAGCAGCAGCAGTGTTGGAGCAGCGCAGAGACACCGACAGCCCTGGAATGATACGTCCTTTCCCATGTTTCTTAGAATTCATTGAGGACCCCGGTGCCGCGCTCAGTATCCCTGAGCGCATACCTACCCCACCCAAAGCCCCGATCCAAGACTTCCTTAACCCTCAGGACTATAACCTCCACCGACCACCCAGCCACTCACCGCTGGGGTCAGAGGCAGACGAGGAGCAAGAGAATACCCGCTTGGTGTCCATCGAGGAGTTCTTGAGACAGGACCAAGAGCCAGCGTACTCTAGGACGCAGCAGGTCAGCCCTCTTTTGTTGACACCACATACTAGTTTACTCTTCATTACAAAAATTAATATGGCATGTTGTTGTAGTTGAGTACAACTGCTGAGAGCACGGTTAATGTCTTCTGGAGTCATGAACAGAGTATCCTAGACTTAATCAACCTTGATTATATGTTGCTGGGAAGTACTGAAAAAATGTGACATAATAATAAATAATGCTAGGCCATCCATCATACTTTAATACTTGATATAGATCATGATAAATGGTTGTGAACCATATAACTCCAGATCGTTTTAAAGTCCAAAAGTCAAAATGTATTGCAAAAAGATAGATGTAATCATTTCCAAAATTCACATCATGTTTTTATCTAACAAAATATTCCGCTTCAATCCATATTTGTTGGCGTTTAGCCTTTCAAAAACAACATTTTCCCTGCGGTCAAAAAGACTGTTCGCTCTACCGCTTGCTGCACACAAAGAGAGGCACACCCTGACGAGTTATTAGATCAGCTACTCGTTCATAAAAAAATAAAATAGAAGGATTTGTGGAAATTAAATTTTTGCCTATATTAACACAATTAAATTGTGCTTAGAGGGAATTATTTTCACCGGACATAAAGACCGGTGTGCTCATCTCTCTCGCGCTCTCTCGGGGCAGGAAAATCAAAAAGGATGGCAAGAATAGGATGCAATCAAATCATAACAGAAGTTATCTTTTCATGTAGAGCAGGTCTAGACCGTACTCTATAATTTAGAGACCCAACGAGAAATCCCCCATGAGCATGCACTGGGTGTGACAGTGTCAAGATAAAGCTCCTATATATACGCTTATATGGTTTTTAATAGATTATCAGTGTGTTTTCTTCTCTCGCGCGTAAAAAAAACTAGATTAGACAGATGGCGAAACCACCGCGGTGCCGGGCCTCTGTATGTGTGTGTGTCTAGTTGTGTCGCTTTCAGAGTGAATTAAAGAGAACGCAGTCAAATGAGTATTGACACGTTTCAATTCCTAATCATAGTCATCTGATCGGCTCTTCTGATCGCCCCTTTATATAGACCGGCTGATAACAATCGAGCAGAGCACCCTTAGTTAAACTGCATTCAATGTGGTATTAAAAAGGTCTTACATTCTTGGTGAACCTGCAGAAACCCTGATTAAATATACCTATTCATTTGTTAAGTATTAGTTGCTTGTAGAGCAACTAGTTAAAACATCACTTAACCCTGATGGATTAATGGAGACAATGTATAATGCAAAGTTTTGAGCACGTATATCTTGACATTTTGCTCTCATATTAAGAAAGCCTAAATCATTAGTTAATACATTTGCATCATATTTCATTCAAGTGAGCTCTTAGCAGTGCTGTTTCTCAAAGGTTCATGCATTGGGCCAATGCCAGAAGAAGGCCATGGGCCTGTATGGCTTATAAATTCAGCAGCACAGCTTTGCTTAACACATTAGTATCTATCTTTTAACTTACAGATTTATTTATTTTACTCAATATTCAATAGCTTGATTAATAAGGATTTAAAGATAAATTGGGTAGTTTGTTTCAGAATGTTGACGTTGTTGTATTTCATTGCAGAGTTACGGCAGAGGGCTTGTGGAGCCTGCCAGTGACTACCACGCAGACAACAGCCGTTCAGATCTGTCCGACATCCTGGAGGAAGAGGAGGAGGACCTTTACTCCGACCACCTCGGAGAAGCACAGGCCAGGGGCTACTCAGTAGCAAACAGGGTAAAGGAATGAGTGCACTACATACTGCTTTTTTCACAGGCACTTTGTGAGTTCTACTGTTTGAATGCTTCTTTCAGTTTGTCTTCCATATTTAAGTTTTCATTCAGTGGCTTTCTATTTCTTCTGTCATATTTTTGCTTTTCTTTTTGTTTTTCTTCCTCTTTCTTTTCTCTTTCCTTTGCATGACCGGATTATCCTCTGTTTTGTCCGCACTTCCCTTATTTTCACTGAACGATATGATTTCCCATCCCACCGTCACCGACCCATTCTCGCTCGCTTTGACTTGTGACCTTGTAGTCCCGCAAGTTGGCGACTCCAGACAGTGATGAGGAGGTTGTTGAGAGGATCCTTAAGTTGCCCACTCAGGTCCAACACCACAAGCAGCTGTTCAGCATCCTTGAGGTGACAGAAGAGGAAGATAGCAGTCAAGAGGATCCTTCAACCCACCGCGGTCAACCTCGGCCCAGGCCCGGCCACCTTCACCCCAGAGACTCGGAACGCCTCCACCATGCCCCCCAGCATCACTCGCATCACTCCAACCCACACTCACACCCACACTTCCCCCCTCACCATCACCACTTCAACAGGGATCCCAGATCCCTAACCAAAGAGCCTTTACTCAGGCACGGAGCCTCGCAGGTCAAGCCTAAGACGCAGCACAGGGTGCACTACGCAGACCCAGTCGACACCATCAGCTATCCTGAAGAAGACATGGGTCTGTATGAGGGTCCCACCAGCAGGCGGCGGACCCGCTGTCCTCCCCAGCTGACCCACAACAGCAAAGACAGATCGCTGCTCAGAGGGCTAGGGGACCGCCTTAGGAGGGAGGCCATGCTCAGGAGTCAGATGGCTGTCGCCGCGGCAGCCAACCCCAGCCATGGTCTTGTCCCGCCAAGACCCTACCCGGTCAGCAAAAAAGCACAGACTCACAGGTTACCTGTCAGTCGCGGGGCGGAGATCGACGTGGAGTACGGCACCGATGACAACGAGGAGCCGGCGCAGTACGGTCCGGGGGAGGCGGGGATGGAGCAGATGAGCTCTGAGTGGTGGGTGGAGGGGGCTCAAGTGGAGCACGGCAGACCCGCTCACCGCCGAGGGCAGAAGGCTGATCCGCTGGTAAATGTGGTAAATGTCATAGGCCAGTTCTCCCAGCCCCCTCCTCTTCCCTGTAGCAGTGTGGATCTAACCCTCTAATTCCTTTAGTGGATGTCACTTAACTCCACCGCTCAGGAGATAGCTACGTTCTCCATCATCACCACTGCAGAGGACAGAGGGAGGTTAGGGAGCACATTTTGTGGCATTTCTTGCTGTTATAAAAGGAAGCAAAATATAGTATAACATTTAGTAAGTTCATCATCACCCAGTGACTTCAGACTTATAATCTTTATAAGATTTTGTGTCAGCCGCCAAAATGTAGCTGACCCTGTTCTCCTTCTGTCTGACTGCACTACTTCCTGTTGCATTCATGTTCTCCTACACCAGTGGATCTCAAACTGTGGGGTGCCAGAGGCATGACAGGGAAATTGTGATGCACAGTTAATATTTTGACATCGGAATCTTTTCAACGACAGCACAGGAAACAAATCGTCCCTTTATACATCCATGGTAGCGATGGCGTTCTTTCAGACAGCTAGTCTGTAAGTTTGCGGAATAGACAGATTTGACAGAACAGGAAAAAAAGAAAAGCAGACGATGCTTCGGAAGATGAACAAGACAATGTGCTCATCTGACGGTAATCAAAAGAAAATATGACGAAGTATGGCTGCACCAAGTAGTTCGAAGCTTCATTCAAAACATTGACATTATAATTATTTTTAAACTTACAGAAACATGAGCCTAACTTCCACCTTCTCTTCCCTCTTCTCTCTCAAAAACACAGAGCGAGCCACGTGGCGCTCTGTCCGTCTCTGTAACACCTCAGTCTTCAGTCCAAAAGCCAAAATTTATTGAAAAAAAGAGAGATCATTATTATTTCCAAAATTCCAAATTTAACCTTTTCTCTCCCGCACACACCTGTAACAGGACGGTTTAGCTGCAATCCAACAGCACCATAAATTACATTTATATAAATATGAATAACAATGAAGGTGGTGAGAGATGAGGAGAGATCAGTGTGTGGTTTATGTGTGAAAACTCTGGCAGCTGTCAGTATGAGACCCAACAAAATAACATTTAGAAACATTACATCCCAGTCACGTCAATAAAACATGTGGTTTGATAAAGATAACCCCCATCCTACCAACCTAGTAAACATACTAGGACTACAACCATCATACCATCAAAACATTATTAGTTGTATATTGAATGTCATCTGAAGAAAAACAACAGATTATTATTTTTATTTTAGGAAAGTTACATTTAATTTGCATATTGTGTAAAACAAAATAGACCCGAGCACATGAGTAAATCTGTGTTTGCTGCATCTGTGTCTGTCTCCTTCACAATGACCCTCCTGATAGTGCGTGATACTTTAAATTAGGACCCATGGCAAACATTTGATCTGTCTATTCTATTTTTAAATATTTCAACTGCAATTGGGTAATTTTGACTGGGCGTGAAAATATTTCTTCCTCAAAAGGAGGGAATGACAGAAAAAGTTTGAGAACCACTGACCTACATGGAAGTCTGCCTTGTTCTGCATTAGCTTACAGTGGGTGTGCTTTGGTCTATGTCTGCTAACACCACAACGCAAAAAAAAAAGGAAGATGTGTGTTGAAACAGTAGAATGTCGGAAACCCTGGAGTGCCCTCTCTTCCCCTGTAGTGTTTCTGTATTAGATGTTTTTTTCTTATTATGTCTTTTTTCTGCATGTCGAGCAGGAGGCCAGCCAAATCCCTCCGGCTGAGGCGGGTCCATCGTGGGGAGCGCAGGCTGAGCTCTCCCCTAAACCAGCGTGCTCACAGGCCAGGCAACACAAAGGTCAGAGACTCTTTCCTCTTTTGACTTCCTGTTCCCTCTATCTCTTGATTTCTTTCTCTCTCTTATCTCAAATGCGCAGATGCTGCTGACACACCTGTGTGCTCTCTGTTGGCAAGTCTCCCCCTCTCTCACATGATGGTAGTCAGATTAGCACCTTGTGTAGGAAGGGAGGGGGGGGGGGGGGCTCAGGGAGGAGGAGGAGGAGGAGGTGCGGTAGCTGCAGTGAAGAAGTGGGAGAGAGAGCCTGCTAAGCTGAGAACCGGCTTAACTCAAAGTGGCTTGTCATGACAGGAGGAAGTGACAGACATTAAAATAGTAACCTCGATTAGCCAGCAAAGAAACGGCCTGCAGCGAGGACGTACGAGTCCCTCGCTCGCTTCTTTTCCTCTCAGCCGCTGTTGCGGTGACACAGACGGCGTGCAATAATTCTGGTACATGTGTGGGTGCACAGTTGACTACACACACATAAGCATGAATGTACACGTGCACACAGATAGAGGAAGGGAGCAAGTTACTGTCCTATCTACTAGAAAATCAGTGAGGATGTGAAAGTGTGCCCGTGACTTTTGCCACAGATGGGCTGATTCTCACTAATGAGATAGAGAACACGTCTCTTCACTGCAGCTTAAAGTCTCACTACAGCTCTTCAAATGTGTCGCTCGCTGTCAAATAATAGGCTACAGTTGTAATGCTTTTAGCCACACTGGTTAGTCACACCACATGTCCGCGACGCTGCAGACCCAAACACACTACAAACCACATTCAAAGGCCGCTTCTCACGATCCGTGACGTCGCACCTTTTGATAATGTTCATTTTTTTTGTCCTGTGTGTTTGTCCGTAAACGTCCTCAGATTTAGATTAGAGAGTGGGTCAAACACCGTTTTCCCCCGGTGCTCGCTCGCCTGCTGCAGATCATGAACGGGTGCACGTTTGTCAAACGGCTCACACAGCTTAGGATCAGTGGTTTAGCTTGATTACCTCTTTTAAGGACATGCCTGTGCTCGGCGAACGCTGTGAACGCTAGCAGCACTGTGCAGTTGGTTGGGGGGAGGGGGGGCGAGCTGGCTGTGCTATTTGCAGAGCTCATTGCAAGCTATGCATGGCTTGTGTGCAGAGTATGGATCGTGTCATAGTAGTGACTATAAATTGTATTTAGATTTTATAAAGTTAAAGAATAAGAAAACAAAAGCTTTTAGAAAACAATGCATGAATTAAAAACAAGGAATTATATATTCTTATTTGTTTTAAAGGGATTGTTCGGGTGTTTTGAAGTGGGGCTGTATGAGGTACTTATCCATAGTCAGTGTATTAGATACAGTAGATGACAGTCGGTACGCCCCTAGTTTGGAGAAGCAGACAGACAGATAGGTTAGTTTGTTTGTGCTATTGTGTGACTTCGGTGAATCCGAACTAACAAAAGTCACACAATAACACAAACAAACTGACCGATCGAGGCACCAGATTGTAGACCAGCAACTCCCGTGTTCTGCCATTGAAAGGTTTTTTTCAATGGATGTTTGCTTTGGCGAGGAACATCGATAACGGCTTCAGTTCCCTCTTGAATTCACGGCAAGGTAAATCGCCATGAACATTCTAATTATAGCATACATTTAAACTGATGTTGATTTTTTTAAGTGGGCTTTTCTTTAAGGTGGCAAAAATACGTTTTGCTGCCGGTCCTGTTCACAACAGTACATTGCTTTGCTTCCATGCGGTAACTCCTGTCTGTTCCTCCAGACTGGAGGAATGCCAACCGCTATCTACTGTAGGTAATACACTGACTCTGGATAAGTATCTCTTACAACCCCACTCCAACACACCCAAACTATCCCTTTAAGAAACTTTGTGAACCCATAAAAGAAGTCTGAAGGGGCGTATAACAACTAATGCTCTCAACACTGCACTTCTCTAAACAAAAGGAAAGATGCTTGTGAATCAGTCACCTGAGAACAAATCTCAAATTTATAAATCCTGTGTCAAATGCACCTGGATATGTGTAGCAAATGAAGTATTGTGACCGCGTGTGTGTGTGTGTGTGTTTGCAGGTGGTGTTGATTCACCAAAGATCAAAGGAGACGGTGACATCCGTATCTTCGTGGCCCTCTTCCCTTACGATCCCGCCACCATGTCACCCAATCCTGATGCTGCTGAGGAAGAGCTGCCCTTCACTGAAGGACAGATCATCAAAGTATGTCCGCACACAGCTCAGACTCTACTGGAATAACCTTGACAGTCATGCATGTTTTTCATTATAAGCTCACATCAACAGGAGGGACACAGCACGCACAAAGATTAAAGGGGAACACAACCTAAATTCAGAATTCCAATATGTTATCTTCATGGCCTAGGAAAGTACAGTCAATATTTGTGAACATGAGCTACTCTCTCTCTCGAACCCAGAAATTAGAGAAGTCTCAAACTTGTGACTCGTGATGTCATAGGGTATAAAGTCTGGAGCTGCTCCATAGACCATGAATGGGATCTATTGTAGTGTTGTCAGCTGTGAAACTGAAAATGTTTGGGTGCTCTCAGTGTCATCGACAACATCTCTCTCCATTCATTGTCATTGTTCATTATAGAGCAGCTCCACATTTTATACCCTATGACATCACAAGTTTGAGTTTTAGCGCACTTTTAGCGGGAGAGAGTTGTTCATGTTTACAGTACTAATACTTTTGCACTCTCTTAGACCAGTAATTCTCAAAGTGGTGTTGACAAAACAACAAAACAAGCATATTGTGTCATTAATACCACCCTCGTTAGTTTTGGGCCAATAGAAACTCTGATATGATGGTGACACATCACGTCAATCTGTCATGAATCAGTCACTTCACTCAGGCCGCAACGAACCGTTCCTGCTGCTGAAAAGACTACTAATGCTTCCAATGGCATCTAAGAGTACAAATGGTAGTAGGCTAAGCATATGCTGAATCGGTGTCACGACTATAAGGGGTCCTTGGAAAATGTTCTCCCCTGCTAGAACCTCTGTCTTAGACGATAGGAATAACATGTATGAACTTTCGTATTTCTCCTTTAAATATGCACACTGTACATAATTGTCCTCTCATGAGACACTTTGGAACATTTCTGTAACTTTGACTGATGTTTGAAAGCCTGAATAGCCCATTAATTCCTCCCTCTCCTCAGGTTTACGGTGATAAAGACTCAGACGGGTTCTACCGAGGAGAGTCCGCCGGTCACCTGGGCTACGTTCCATGCAACATGGTGTCTGAGATCCAGGTGGAGGACGAGGAGACCCGGCAGCAGCTGCTGCAGCAGGGCTTCTTGTCCACGGCAGCCTCCATGGAGAAGATCGGTAGGTGAAACTGTCTAAAGACGTGCCCACGAACGGCGTGTTCTTGTGTGCTGTTAAATGTGTTCTGTTACAGTTGGAAGTGAGTACATTTGGACATCTTTACCATAGATGTTAATTGTAATGTTTTACTCATGATATCACCGCTGTTTGTGTTTAAGTGGTTAAGTGAAAATAGCAGCACAAGTGTTGACCTAAATATATTATAATTTATTGACCAGCTATGTAAAGACGCAAATTGTCATATTTTTTGTCTGCGGTTAATTGGATAAAGAGGCGAAGTGAAAATCTCCCTCTGGCCTGTTGACCTTTTGACCCAACAGGAAGCACAAAGCTTGGTTGAAGTAAATTACATGTGGACCCCAAAACATTCCCCCGTGGCAATTCTTTGTATGTTTTAATGGCTTTTTGTTCACTGTGTTGCTATGAAGGAAATCATCACCATCTATTCTCAGTCACTGACTGCGTTTTCATGCAGGCATCTAAAAAGATAAACCCAAGTCAAAGTGTTTGCCTGTGGCGAGTTGTGGCGAGTTGTAGCGACCCGCGCAGCAAAATCAAGCTGACACTTTGCTTCTGTTTCCTGCTTTCTACCCCGAGCGGTGTAGCTGCAGATGGTTTAACCTTTTCACTTCCACTTGTTCTCACTGCTGTGTCTGCTGCTCACTGGTTGTCATTTTTTTTAAATTGCTCTTCACTGGCTTTTCATTGTCTACTTTGTCTGGTCTGCTTCTCTCAAAAAAAATTGCACCTCTGTGTTTCTTTTTGGTTTCATTTTTTTTTGGTTTTCCTTTCTAAAACTCCATAAAGGCTCTCGCACACACGCACAGCTTCCACGTCGCCCTGTTCCACCGCCGAAACCGAGACGATCCAAGAAAGGTGTGTCTCGCTGCAGATTGCGGCTTCCCACCTCCTTCCTTTCCTCTGTTCTCTGGTTTGCTTCTCTTTCTGTCTCTTTCACTTTTAGCTTTTTGCTCTTTCAGTTGCTGCTTCTCACTCAGCGACCAGGGGGGATTTTTAGGTCAGCTTACTGTAGTAATGAAATCAGACAGCTTCCCAGCAGTCTGGTAAAAAATCACCATTATGAACACACTCTGCTCTAGTTTCATATTCTATAGATAAGGCGTAGTGTTACACTTTGTTTCTTAGTGCTTATAGGCTCTTCAGAGTAACTTTATCTCTCCACAGGTTAACGTTTTTTATGATTTTTGTCTTTGCAAATGTTAAAAGGCACATACATGAGTACTGAGTCAGTCCTGTCAGCTTTCATTGGATATTCATGTAATACATTGCAGACATGGCAGCAGAATGTGGCATTTAGGGTGAAGCTTCGAGGCGTCATTTACAACGTTGAAATTAAAATTTTAAATCATTCGAATGCTACGCTAATATTATTAGTATTAATATCATCATATCATCGTCTTCAACGGGACACTCGTTGAATCATTTCAACGGCAACCAAACAGAGGAACGTCTGCACTTCGACAATTGTATGGCGTAGATTGCGAGCTGCCATCAAGTGAATTAAAAAATTGCGATGATAGCTTGGCTTTTTAAAAATGGCGGGTTTGTGCCGATTCTCTCTGACCAATCAGTGGTCTGCAGTGTTTTAACTCCATCTTCTACTTTAGCATCGGCTCAGCATGCTTGCAACCTCGACCAATATGGTACCAAATATGGAGCGGTGCTATTGGTACCATCCACAACTTTCGCTAATGGAAACACAAAAATAACCGTTCTAATGTGGAAAGATTGAACTGAATTGAACTGGACTGCCGGTGGAAACGCGGCTTCATACTATTTGTAGAATTAGATTCCAGTGGTGGCTGCATAGGATTGTTTCCGACTCGTGTGATCCAAACACTTTCAATAACTCCAGAGCGTTGTAAAGTCCAAAAGTCAACAGTTATTGCAAAAAAGACAGATGTAATCACTTCCAAAAGTCACAACATGTTTTTAATCCAATGAAATATTCTGATTCAATCCATATTTGTTGGCGTTTAGCCTTTCAAAAACTACATTTTTCACTGCGGTCAAAAAACAGTTTGTCAAGCGGGAGCTTGCTGCACACAAAGGGCGGCACGCTCTTGTATTAAAGCTAGGGTTGTAATCTTGAGAAACTAGCAAGACTACACAAGAATTTAAAAAGTATCCAACTGAAGAAAAAAAAAAGCCCACTGTTTTCCAGTGAAAGTACCTAACAGCACTCGCTCCAAAAGTCCCTAAATCTAGTGAGAAAATGTCAAGTTGGCAACCCTGACAGTCCGTTCCTTCAGGCCTCCGTCCATTGCCACTTCCCCAAAAAAGGCTGCTGTTAGTACTCAGAGCTGTCAACCAAGCAGCTTTGGAGATCTCGGCTGACATTGGGCGAAGGCGAGGTACATCCTGGACAGGTCGCCAGACTATCACAGGGCTGACACATAGAGACAGACAATTATTCACACTCACATTCACACCTACAGGACATTTAGAGTTAACAATTAACCTGCATGTCTTTGGACTGTGGAAGGAAACCTGAGAAACCGGAGAAAACCCACGCTAACATGGGCAGAACATACAAACTCCACACAGAAGGGCCCAAAGCTGGGTTTGAACCTGCGGCCCTCTGCACCACCGTGCAGCCCCTGCACCATAACTTATATTTATATAACCATAATAAACAAAATATCTATTTAATCCCCTTTTTTTATGTTGACAACATCATAAAATATGATGACAGACATTCGAAGCTTCATTCGTAAACCTCAGTAGAATCGCTGCTTATTGATAAAAGAAAGTCCTTCGTGCCAGAATTCTGCTCCGATGTCACAACTGCATTACATGATCAAAGTCCACTTGTTGAGACATCCATCCCCTCTGATCTCCATCTGTGACTCTTTGTGTGATGACTGAGATTTGATATTTTGACTTCAGACAGGATTAATCTTTGGCCTTTGAGCTCTCGTGTCATCCTGTGATCGTGCTTATGCTCTTTTTTTCCCGTAACTCATCTCTTCCAGTTGAGTCTGCGGCGCTCTGGGAGGAGAGCTTAGACTCCTCCAGCCAAGGTTGGTAGTTAACACGTTGACTCCACTGCTCCTCTCTGTTCTCACCTGCATGATCAGACGACGTCTTCAGCGTCCACTGGAGGACGGCATGTGTTTACTCACTCTTTTATTTATTCATTTATATGCCATTTTGTGAACGCTTTTCTTTAATGGTTGGACTGCTGATAACACCAGGCTCACCTTCATTCATCATTACTAGGGACTGTTTGATTATTTGGTATACTGAAGAACTTTACCTTTTTAAAAGATCCTCAATAAAAGAAAGAATATTTCCAAAAATGTCATGTTCCTTGAGTTGGAACGAATAATAGAAAAACAGTAAAATGGTATTTCTGAGAGGAGCATAAATTGAAGTAATCTAATGTCTTCTTTGGTAACATTTTATAATAACCATCATATATAAATTATAAATTGATAGTTAATTAAACTTAGTAAAAAGTTATTTTACTGTTAATAAACAATGAAATTATAATTAATAATGTTTACTAATTATTAGTAATGCTATTGTTTATGTAATATGAAATAATTAGTTTATACATTACATAGATGGACCAGAAACCAATTATTAACCACGGTCAAAGTATTAACTATCTAAATAATGTAATGTTGTAACTCTGTAATATATATCTGGTCCATGTAATATTTTATATGTTTCACAAACAATTTCTTAAATGTTTATAAATAATTTTGAAATCATTAACAAATACTTATATATATATATATATAGTATATTAAATGTTATGATATATGCAACAATAAACTGTTAAAATTATATAAATTATAGCATTACTAATAATAGTAATAATATATAATAATAATATTAGTAAACATTATTAATTACCAATTTGTTGTTTGTTAACAGTAAAATAAGTTTAATTAACTATCAATTTACTGTTTATAAATGATGGTTATTATAAAGTGTTACCTCTTCTTCTTAAGTTCTTCATCAATCCCCAGTTATAAATGTCAAACAGTCCCTCCTCCTAACTCCTCTTCTCATTTCACAGTTCATTTAATCATCAAATCATTTCACTTTTTACAGCTCGAGCTGCTACGAGCTTTTTCATGGAAATAAAAATGCTAACTCTGACTGCTAATCTCTCTGTTGTTTGTATTTTCATTTTCACGTGTTTGACTGCAGTGGTCTGACTTTTCCTCAGCTTAGCATGACGCTGAGTGAGTCGGACGTGCAAGACACGACGAGCTGCATGCTGATGAGCTGATCTGAACTGCGGAGAGTTGTTGCTCCTCTAATTATCAGGATGTCACTTTGACCCCTCTCTGTTTGACTGACAGAACCCAGCCAGACTGCAGCTGCCGCACCGGTGGGGAACCCGGCCCCAGGAGCTCGCAGGATGGTCGCCATCTTTGATTATGATCCACGAGAGAGCTCCCCCAACACTGACATAGAGGTCAGACTCATGCACATACATGCATAATATCTGTTTTTCCTCAGACAAGGCGCTATATGTGTGGTAGCAGTTTTATGCTCATTATCTGCTTGGTTTTTTGTTTGTCTGGATTCAGGCTGAGCTGACCTTCAGTGCCGGAGACATCATCCATGTGTTTGGTGACATGGACGAAGACGGCTTCTTCTACGTGAGTGTTGGCGTGACTCGAGAGTCAGGAGTGGCCTGTTTATTGCCACATTTTTTGGTGATAAGCAGTTTTTGCACTGTACTTCCTTAAAAAAACAGTGTGGTGGCTCTAACTAACTATCTTCTTGTATTTATTCTAAAAAAAATTAAATGCATTTACTGTGTTTGAGAGGATTTTTTTTTTTTTCCAGAAAACAAATCTCCATAAGATGAGATGAAATAAGACGGGCCTTTATTGATCCCGACTATTTGAATGAAATTAATA
>CAKAOH010028995.1:0-25068 GCA_916701665.1 Sebastiscus tertius | reverse complement strand
AATATTTCATGTCACACTCTGATTTCTCTGTTGTTGCATCTCCGCACACCGCCTCTCTTAGGACCTGTTCTCACACACACACACACACACACACACACTCACACACACACTGGGACCACAATTTCCAGCAGTCCTTCTCTTTCTTTCTTTCCTCCTCACACACACACACACACACACACACACACAGTACATACCCATCCAGACTCCAGACCAGGACTCTAATTAGACGTCTTGGTGCGACAGGTGTGTGTCGGCTATGTGTGTGTGTGAGTCTTACCAACACACACACATTGATCTCAGTATATCCCTGCCGGCTCCCTCGGCGTGTTCTAGCACCTGAAACCGACCGCAGGCAGCAGCAGTTGGTTTGCACTGGTTTGCTCATTTTCAACTTCACCATAGGTATGATTGAACCTGGTGGGCCACCATACTGTTCAAAAAGACAAATAAAGAAAGATACAGAGAGATCACAGATATAGAATCGTTACGCACAACCTTGCACACTGAGTCCGATACGTTTTATTATTCTATTCATGGAAAATATATGCAATACAAGACAAATCTGAACTAGTTACGTAGGTGCGATGGATAGCGCTAGTCCCAAACGGGGCTAAACGGAACTGAACTGAGTAGAGAGAAAATGGAGAGTAACTGACTGGTGTTAGTCGGCTAGCAAGTCAGCACTTAGCTTGGCTCAAAGGTCAAAGGTCAAGGTCACTGTGCCCTCTCGTCCGTCCCATTCTCATGAACGCGATACCTCAGGAATTTCTTCAAATTTGGCCCAGACGTCCACTTGGACTCAAGGATGAACTGATTAGATTTTGTTTTTGGCCATAACTGAAGAGCCCATATGTTAATTATGACAATTTCACAGAAACGTCTAACAGGATAAAATGATGAAGTGATGACATTTTGGACAGACGTGGATGTAAACTGCAACTTCACTGGTCGGCGAAGGCGTACAACCGCGAATCGCTAATTGTGGTTGGTTGAGAAACCAACACTGAGATCCAACATTTATTCCGGCGTCTGGGTTGTAGAATAGGTAGCAGAATTGTCTAATAAATGATGAAACTCTGAGAAGAGGCGGCTGGCGTCCCTCACACTCTTCTTCATTCGTCATTGATTAAAGCTTCAACAACAAAATAAGTGTGCGAGAGATCAGAAATCACTTCTCCAGCAGTGGCGCCAGGTGCCAGATATCACCCATTCATTGTGGCTCTTTGTCCTGTCGTGTGAATATAAAACATTTATGTGCCACAATGACAAAAGGCCATCACTTTAACAAATAGATGAAGCGATGTTACATATTTTATGGGATGTTTGATATTGATGACAGCAACCTACAGACACTCGACCAGCGTATGAGATCAAGAATTGCGCTGAATTCCCTCATTTTTGGCAAATGGGACACACACACAGTACACTCTGTTGAAAGGAAGGTGTTGAAGTTCCAACCTACTTTCTTCCTGTTTTTACATTCGGTCTCTCCTTCTCTCTCCCCCCCTCCCTCACCTCCTCCTCCTCTCCTATATCCATTCATCTTCCTCCTTTTTCTCATCAGCTCTTCCTCTACCCCACCCTGTCTATTCCCATTCCTCTTTTCCTTTGTTTTCTTACCACTCAGATTTCATGCTCAATCTAGTAAACAAGCATGTTCTGTTTCAGATTTCAAAAAAATGTAACACTGGCAGCTTCAAATGGAACAGGAGCACAATAAATGAGAGAGGACAAAAGATGTGCTATTGCTACCGATAGCTCCGTCATTCACCTGACCTTGACAGATTCCAGGCTTGCTGTTGGATTTGGTTACAGCCTGAGAAACCATTACTAAAAGCAAGGAATGCACCCTTTTTCTTCTAATGTGCAAGGCGTTTAGCGTGCAATAAGTACGCCTTTCTTGACTTCCGCAGGTTTTTTCTAACCATGTGTCCTGTACTGACTACAGTGTAAACACATCTGAGTGTTAATGCTATGGTAACAGTTAGTGACACAGTATAAAACGCAAGAAAGACTACTTGGGCAGGTCAGGAGGTGGATTTGTCCAACTCACGCCGGAGTATTAACCAGAAGACCAGTGTTCGAGACCGTTGTTGACCGGTATTCATGTATTGTAAGTTATGTTAGTGACGTTTGTTTTTTGCCGACGCTTGCGACGTGTTTTCTGTAGTTGTTTCCGTACATGTTTTACTTAGTTTACTTACTTATTTTAAGCCCAACCATGACGTTTTCCCTTACCCTAACTAAGTGATTTTCTTGCCTGAACCTAACGCGAAAAGCGGCGTATAAATGACACGCAAATATCCGTACTTATGACACGCGGCATGTCTGTGTGGTATTTATATGCCTTCCTGTGAGATTGGGTTGAAATAGCACGACATTACATTCTGCATGTCATGAGTACATGCAGATTTTTACGTTATCTGTAAGCCACGCAATAAAACTACGGTCACATCCGCAGTTAGGTTTAGGCAACAAAACCACTGACTTAGGTTTAGGAAAAACAACGTGGTTGGGCTTTAAAATAAGTGAACTTTTTTGAGCTTATTAGACAATTTTGCATGTGATATATTTACCAACCCGATCTCACAAGAAGTCGTATAAATGCCACGATAATGTGCAAGGCGTTTAGCGTGCAATAAGTACTCCTTTCTTGATTTCCGCGTGTCTTTTGTACGCCATGTATCCTGTACTGACTGCAGTGTAAAAACATCTGTGTATAAATGCTACGGTAAGAGTTATCGATGTAGAATAAAAAGCGAGATAAGAGTTTTTATGGTGGGCGGGTCAGGATGTGTATGGGTCCAACAAACACCGGACTTTTAACCAGAAGACTCGTGTTAGAGACTGTTGCTGACCGGTGTTTTGTTTTGTAGGTTACGTTAGTGACGTTTGTCACGTAACATGTTTTCCACAATTCTTTCCGTACATGTTTTACTTACTTATTTCAATCCCAACCATGACGTTTTCCCTTACACTATCTAAGTGGTTTTCTTGCCTAAGCCTAACTGCAGACTAGGCTTGCCGCAGTAGTCGGTGTTACCGACGCACGGTGGTTGGGCACACACCAATTACATTACTTGCCCACCAACCCCACCATCGTTTTGCTTGTTTTATAGAAATAGAACCCATTTAGTTCATTTTCTCGTACCAGTGCTGTGTTATCAATACATAGTCGGACAACGAACGCTACAAACTGGAAGAGAAAGTGTCTGGGAAAATGTCCTCACCGTGACATCCCTGCTGCGAACGTTTACATGGCGTACAAATGACACGCGAAAACACTGAAATGCGTAATCATGACACGCGGAATGGCCGTGTAATGTCGTGGTATTTATACGCCTTCCCGTGACGCATTTTAGTGTTTTCACGTGTTATTCGTAGGCCGCTTTTCACGTGTCATTTGGTACGCCACACAACAAAACTACAGTTAGGTTTAGGCAACAAAACCATTGACTTAGGTTTAGGAAAAACATTATGGTTGGGCTTAAAATAAGTACATAAACTTAGTAAAATTCGTACAGAAACAATGTAACATAACTATGAAAAACATGTCACAACACAACGTGAAGCAGATGCGTTTACAGTGCAGTCAGAACAGACTACATGGCGTTCAAATGACAAAAATTAAGAAAGGTGTTCTTATTGCTCGCTAAACGCCTTGCACATTATCGTGGCATTCATACGCCTTTCACTGCAAATGGGCTCTATTGACAAGTATGATTTTAAACACATCTAGTGGACAGTGGTGTCATTTTTGACCCGCGTTCACCAGTCTTTATTGTCACAGATTTGAGATCAGCCACCGCTGAGGACCTTAAAAGCCTCCATAAACGCTGCCTCCTCGCTCTCTGCCCTTCTCATCTTTCTCCATCAGTCTATCGATCCACCCGTTGCTTTTACTCCCTTGGCCCTTTTTTCGTCTGTACTCTTAAATGAATTGTCTGTTTCTCAATACTCAACCCCCTCCCCATTTCTATCTCCTTTTTGTTTGTTCCTCATTCCCTTTCTTCCTCTCTCCTCCCAGAGGGCTTCATTGTTACATTTCTAATGTTAATCATTTTCCCTTCTCCCTTTCAGCCCTCTCCATCTCCATGTCCCCTTTCCATTTTCTCCAGGGTCAAGTCTCTCTCCTCTTCTCCTCTCTCACCCCCTCCTCCCCTCCGACTCCATCCCTCCTCTCAGCGAGCCCCCAGAGACGCCCGTTCTATTTGCAGCGGCTGAACGAGGAATAGGAAATGATGTGGCGTTCAGTTCTGTGGCAGACAGACAGACAGACAGACAGACAGACAAACAAACAGGGGAACAGCCAAGAACCTAGAGCTCCCAGTTGCCATCCCCAAAACACACATACACACACACTGGGGGCATGATGGGGAAAGGGATGTGGATGTGCCCAAACACACATAATCCTTTTTAGTGGATGCAAATCAAGCTTTCTTCAAAGCATTTACAGTATCGCAGCAGCAGCATGTGGCAGCACATAAAACGCCTGTAAACGTCTTAAAATAAACACATTTTGGGCACAAAAGAAGAACAAAATGATTGTAATTACAATTACCGTATATTCCTCTGGTGTTAACTTACAATTATTCTATATATTTAAAAGCTGTAGCGGGCTCAGCTTTAAAGCAAGTGTGAGTGAGCATCATAGGAAAGGAGGAAGGAGGCAAAATAATGCTCTAAACTAAATTTTGACGGGGAAAAACTGGCATGGGTCTCTTGACTTCTGACCTCCAGATATGTGAATAAAAATAAGTTCTATGGGTACCCACGAGTCTCCACTTTACACACATGCCCACTTTATGATAATCACATGCAGTTTTTTGAATGCAGTACCAATTTTAGTGCTCTATAAATAAGCTTTATTGTTAGGCTATGATTAGGGTATATGCTTGCTTTTTAAAGGACAAAAATAATTTAGTAAAAGAAGTTAAATACTTGTTTATTATTAAATGCAGAACACAGAAAGCGCAGTGTTTTCACCCAAAGTTGAACATTTTTCAACTCTCGGCGACTGGAAAAAAACGCCGCTCAGTGCAGAATCGACGCTCGGCACCTCGACACGCTGCTGCCGTTTGTAGCATGATGTAAAAATGTGGCGCTAAGAATTCAAAAAAGAAAAAAAAAATGAACATAGCGGTTGTGGAGGTTGGCTTGTCAATAGCGTGCTATTGCAATATTGAAAGGTGATGAGCATCAGAGGAAACGGTGAACACGAGGGATCTAATGCTAACCTGGACACGGAATGGAAATCCGCTGAAAGCATATCTCTCCATTATCTTTATCATTTATTTACGTCTTGTGGCTGTTGAAATGTTAAAATGACAACTAAGTACTGTACTCTTCATTTTACATGTGCATTTACAGGACTGGGGGGATTCTGTTTTGGATTCAGGAACCCAAAGTACTACAGCAACTAATCAGCGTGACAGCTCGGCGTGGCTTTACAGTAAAGGGAAAAATGTGACAGTGCAGCGCGGTAATCCTGTCACATGGCAAACAGTCACATTACAGCGAGAGGTATTTCTCTCTGTGAAGAGAGAGAGAGAGGTTCACAGTGTGAGAAGCTGGTGCGAGCGCTAATTAGCAAGTCACATACACTAACAAGTGTGTGTGTGTGTGAGAAGAGGGAGGATTGATATGGTTCACATGGCAAATTCCATGGTTACCTATACAGTATGTGCAATTTGAAAAATTCAAACCAGTCATGTGTGTGTGTGTGTGTGTGTGTGTGTGTGTGTGACAGAAAAAAAAGGCTTTGCATATTGTTTGTGTATGAAAGATAAAACTGTGAATGTGAATCTGAGTGTGACAGAGAGAGAGAGAGAGAGAGAGGTGAAGGTTACTGTAGATGTGTCATATACTGAAGTATTTACATACAACTACGAGTGATAATAAAACAGCATTACATTTACATTGAATGCACTTGGCCAATACTGACAGGCTCGTTTAAAGGAACAGTGTGTGATTAGGGCTGTCAATCAATCCAAATAGTTAATCATGAATAATAGCAAATGAATTGCACATTTTTTATCTATTCAAAATGTACCTTAAAGGGAGATTTGTCAAGTATTTAATCCTCTTATCAACATGGGAGTGGACAAATATGCTGCTTTATGCAAATATATGTGTATATTTATTATTGTAAATCAATTAATAACACAGAACAATGACAGATATTGATCCAGAAACCCTCTCAGGTACTGCATTTAGCATAAAACAATATGCTCCAATCATAACATGGCAAACTGCAGCCCAACAGACAACAACAGCTGTCAGTGTGTCAGTGTGCTGACTTGACTATGACTTGCCCCAAACTGCATGTGATTATCATAAAGTGGGCATGTCTGTAAAGGGGAGACTCAGGTCAGAAAATGGCCAAACTTTGGAGCGTTATTTAACCTCCTTCATGACAAGCTAGCATGACATGGTTTCTTTAGGTTTTTCTAGTTTCATATGATACCAGTATCTTCACTCTAGCTTTGAAACTGAGCCCACTACAACCTAAAAATTGCAAGTTGCATTAATGTGTTAAAGAAATTAGTGGCGTTAAAATGAATTTGCATTATTATCACATTAACTTCAACTGCTCTAATAGAAACACTGATGGATAATGTAGCAATGCTATAGGTTTATGTAATGACAGTCTAACTTACTTTAATTTGATTTCTGATAAATCATGTTTTTTTTGCCATCTAGTTTGGCATAGCAGATGGCTTTTACTACACAAAAGAATCCAGTCCGAGGCACCAATCAGAGCTGTAGCAAATTCAAAAAGCTTTGTTGTACCTTTGACTTTTTTATCAAAGAACCAGAAATCATTTCGTACTAATGATGCAGCCGGGAGCGTTTCATGTCCATCTGTGCTCCAATGCCAGTCATCTAATCTTTGCAGGAAATGAACTGGACTTTTGCTTCCAGATCCCTGGGTGCCCAAATAACATTTCACATAAATAATAACATGGCAAACTCAAACCCAACAGCTGCAGGGACTCCTTTGAAAATAGCCATGTTTTTCCTCGCCAAAAAAGTTGGTAGTGTTATTTAGCCTCTATATATTATTAACTATGTTTCCTGTTAGCACAGAAGTTTATTTTGAAAAGATACCATAGGATCACAAGCGTCGGTATTTGATGAGTTTCAGTGAGACTATGTCGTTGATTCCTGCAAATTTTACATGCTTTTCAATTTACGTACTTATCTAATGCCACATACAGTATGTAAGTTACGTAACAAACATACTTATTTTAACCCAAACCACGATGTCTTCCAAATCCTAACCAAGTAGTTTTATATCGCCTAAACCTAACCAAGTAAACCTAGCCAAAAAAAAAACTAAAACATGGAAGTTTATTTTGAAAAGAGACTGTATGCATGTAATGAGGGGATACTAGGTTTCCTGTGAACACGGAAGTGTAACAAGCAAAAATGGACATTTCCTGTGAAGAAGACATTATGCATGTGACTAGCAGAAACTCAAACTTACACATTTCTATGGTTTAATATATTTTTAAATGGTAAAACACACGATGTGATTCTCACTGAACTATCACTGCTGACATTTCTTTTCACTTCTGATTGGTTATTTGATGCCTTTCGCTTTCACGCTGACATTTGATTGGCTGTGGCTGCCTCCTGCAGCCCTGCGCTTTCGAGGGGAAGTTAAAAATGAATGAATGATGAACCACCTGAGCCTCCTGAGAGCCTCGTTTTAACCCTCCACCTCCCTACTTCTGTCCTTGTTGCATTGCTTATACAGGGCTAGAAAATATAAATTTCATATAGGAATACCTTGTTGCCAGGAAACATTTCAGTACAGCTGAATAGGTGTTTTTCCAGAAAACGATGTAATCAGCAGCATCATTCAAACTGATATTTTGGTTGCTTTGCATTTGTAAAACAAGATGCTTCTGATATCTCTCTTCTTTCTGCTCTCTATCTTTCTCCTCTCTCTCATCTTTAATTTCCTCCTTCCCTCTCTGCCTCCCACTATCTCATCTTTCACCTCTATCTCTGTCTCCTTCCCTCCCTCTGCCTCTAAATCGCTCATATTTCCTTATCTCTCCCCTCCACCATCCATCTTTCATAAGCTTTTTTACCACGCTAGAGCAGTAAATTTGAGGCATCGGGCCGTATTTACACAACTTAAATAGCTGTAAAATAAAAAATGCATTGGTTTTAATAGCCCTGCAGTATACCACAGATGCCAACTACCGCACATCTGCACTGACGGCTACATGTCTGCGTCAGTTCATTGATGTTTTATCCAGATCTTTCAGTTTGAAGTTTGCCTTTTAAGAGCTACTGTATGTCCTCGAGGAGTACAGATTATCTTATTTATTTATATATCTTGTAATATAGCACTTCCTAGTTTAGCTGTGTAGTACAGGAATAGGTTTTACATGAGCCAGGCCAATTTGACAGCATCCCATCTGATCACAGTGTGAAGGCAGACAGGTTAGAGAAATGGTCAAATCTCTTTTCTCCCTCGGAGCCCAGATGGATTAGATGATGATGAGGTGTGTGTGTGTGTGTGTGTGTGTGTCCAGCCTCTAAACGCCCCGTCACACCAGCATATAAAATAGAGCAATTTCACATTGAAATCCATCCAGTCCAATGGATCTGCTCGAGTTTTTCCGCATAGAATTCAGGTGAACTTTGGCGCACTAATTTGGGCCGTTGACCACTCGCAAATTGTCTTGACAGCACTAACCTTTGAGAGAACAGACAGCCGGAGAGTCTAAAATGAAGGGAGCTATTGGAGCTTATTAATGACCGTCCACTTTTATTTAAAGCGAGGCCACAAGTGGCAAATCCAGCATAATAGCACAAACAACGTAGAACAAGGAGTCATAAGGTCAGCAAACCAACTTCAATAATAACAGTGACACAGCAATGTCTATAGGGAATGGGAATGGGAACGTCACCGACAACAAGTAGGACATTTTTGGAAGGTAAAGGGTAAGAGCGCCATTGGCTGTGTCAAAAGAACTGCTGAACGAACACAAAACACTACGCAGCGAGTAAGATTAAAAAGTGTAGTAACTCTGTATAGTATACAGTCAGACACAAAGGCTAACATTATGAGTTTAATTTTGCAAGATACCAGTAGATTAATTATGCAGTATTAGTCAACCACGGCCGTTTCCTAACCCTAACTAAAGTGGTTGTGTTGCCTAAACCTAACTTCCTGTGAAAATGTAAGTTTATTTTGACAGGACACTAAGCATCTAATGAGCATATATTGACACGCCGTCCCTGGTCTGTGGCACTGACCAAGTGGTGTTATTTGACGTGTTGGGAGTGAGAATATGCTGCGATATCATTAATTAACTTCAATTTTGTAATATATCGGCCCATTGCCTCTGTCAGCTTCTCTTTATATGGACATTTGTCTTTCGCACGTCACCTACATTTCTGATGATGAACGATTGACAGATGAATAGACCGGTGATGTATAATGACAGCTACTGTACCTCCATCCATTCATTTAGTAGATCATGGCCTCATTTGGAGTCAAATAGACGATAGAGCAGGTGATGCTTTAGGGCGTGGCTACTGTACCTTGTGATTGGCAAGTCGCTACCACGGCGTTGCCAGATCTGACTGTTGTCTGCGTTTTCGTCTTAGAGCTTTAACCCTTTCACAGTGTGTTCTCAGTTCATGAAAGTTAATTGTAACATTTTGGTCGCCCAAAAACATATTATTCAGCGTTGGGTTGTACTTAGCTCCGCCCTCTTGTGTCACTTCTGGTTGCAAAGAACCAAGATGGCGACGGCCAAAATGCCAAACTTGAGGCTTCAGAATGGCAGTCCACAAACCAATGGGTTACGTCACGGTGACTACGTCCACTTCTTATATACAGTCTATGCTATCGACTGACGAGCGCCAACTACTGTGGACCCATAACAAATATTTGATCATCGTGTAATGCTCATTTTGTCCAAAAACGCGGGTCTTACATCTGCATTACCCTTCAGTAGTAGACGTATCTAAAGATATAACATCAAAATGCCCAGTGGTGGAAGAAGTACTCCGATTTTTTTACTTTAGTAAAAGTGGCAATACCATTACAAGTAAAAGTCCTGCATTCAAAATCTCAATTAAGTAAAAGTATCAGCATCAAAATATACTTAAAGTACCAAAAGTAAAAGTACTCGCTATGCAGAATTGCTTATTTCAGAATGATGTGTATTATATTATTGAATTTTATTACAATCACGGCGTTCTACGGTCTGTTATTTCTTTATAGCAGACCATTGCTATGTATAACAGACCGTTGCTATGGGCGCAGTTCTGATGTCGGACTCTGGAGGACCGCTTTTGTGTCAAATGATTGATTTCTTCAGTAAGTAGCCGTGTAATAAGCGGGATAATGCACAGCGAGCAGGTCATTGTTGTGAAATAAACCCGTCGGGGTTTATTTCACACCAATGACCAGCATTAATGTGTTCATCACTTTAATGTTCCAGCTGGTAAAGGGGGAGCTAATTGTAATTACTTTACATACTGCTTTGTGACACTCTGTGGTGTGACAAGGCCTCAGAGTTGTGTTTACTTGCGTCCCCACTGTACAGAAATGAGCTTTAAGCTATAGCAAGCGAGGTATGCAGAGATGGTGTGATTAGAAATGACATGATTATGGTACCAGGTTTGGGTGTGTCTTTATGTGTGCATGTGTGTGTGTGTGTGTGTGTGTGCTATTTCCGTGTGCATCCCTCCACAGTGCTCCCTATATATAAATGTGGACAGATTTTTGATAAGATGCCAGTAAAGCTTTTTAGCCGAGGCTTTTTGTCAGCTCAGGTATACTAAGTGCTCCCTCTCTCTCTCTTCATTACTTTCACTCAGCGCTGCTCCGTCTGTCCCCAGCCCCTTCACGCCCTCCTCACCTCCTCTTCCTCCTCCTCCCTCACTCCCTCTACACCTTCACCACCACCAACCCTCCCTTCTCTTCTCCTCCTTGTGGCATTTATTTCCACGCTGCCCTCTCTTTGTCCTTGTAACACTACGCCGGTGCCTCTCCACTTTGTGTGTTTCTCCTCTTTATCGTCCATCTCGGAGACGCTCGCCGCCTCGTCGCCACCAAACCTCTCTTCATCTCCTCTTTTTTCCCCTTTGTTTCCTTTGCGGTTCTTACACTCATTTGTTCCTCCTTTGCTGTTTCATGTCTTCCTTCTTTCCTGTATTCACTTCCCTTCCATCCTTTTTTCCTCCATCTACTTTTCTTTCATCCTCCCATTTCCTCCTCGCTTCCTTCTTCCTATCCTATGTTTCTTTATCCATTCCATTTCCATATATTCCATTTTTCCTCCCATTCCTTCCTCTCTTTCTCTCAACTGTGTCCATCCTTTCTGTCCATCCAACCTTTCCTTCTCCTCCTGTCATCTTGCCTCACTTCTTTCCTTCTTTATCCTTTGATTCATCCCATCCTCCTCTCTTTCTCCTTCCATCCTTTTTATCTTCCATCTGCCTTACTTTTCTTTCATCCTCCCATTGCCCCCTTGCTTCCTTCTTCCCATCCCTTTCCTTTCATCCTTGCTCCTTTACTCTCTTCTAAATGTTTCCTTGATTTAATCACTTTTCCTCCCTTTTTCCTCTTTTCTTTCCTCCCATCTTCCCCTTTCTTTGTTCTTTTTTTACTTTCCAGTATCCTTCTTTCCATTGCCTTTGTTACCTACCCTTTTCCTCCAATTCCTCTTAACTCTTTAACCTTCCTTTGTCTTTCTCTTTCTCCTTTCCTTCTATATCCTTTGATCATGCCATCCTCCTCTCTTTCCTTTCACCTTCCATCCTTTTTCCATATGCTTTCCTTCCCTTTCTCCTCCCTTTGCCTCTTGTTTCCTTATTTTTCCTTCCCTCTGTTTGTGTCCATACTTCCTTCATTTCACCACCGTCTTCCTCATCATGTTTGTCCTGCCCTCTATACCTTCTTTGTTCCCCTCTTCATCCTTCTTATTTCTCCCGTCTTTCCTTTCACTTGCCATCCCTTTCTTCTATGTACAGCTGCTCTCCTTCTTCCTTTCACCCTGTTGTCTTTTCTCCTATTTTAGTGTTCACTCCTTCCTTTTTTTTATATACCTTCCGTCCTCCCTTCCTCCCTCACTCTCCCTCTAATCAACACACTCGATGGTGGTAAAGGCCGTGATATAAAATGTCAAATCAAATAATATGTCTCTTGTGTCTCTGTCCGTCCTCCCAGCCCACTCTCCGGGTCATTTTTGGCTCATATTTATTCACAAATGTTCTCTTAACGTGTTTTATGCAACATGTGACGTGCATGTTGCCGTCCACCTTCCTCCATGACTCCAACCTTTATTCTTCCTCCCTCATTTCTTCTCCTCCTTTTCTCCTTCCTTTCCAGACTGGCAGGTTGCTACGCTGGCCCTGTTGCTAGGGGGTGGCGCCCTGGTGCTGATGTCATTCCTGGTCGCTCTGGTCGCCGTGTGCATCGGCACGAGACGGCGGTTCTACGCGCCCGTCGCCTTCATGCTCTTCGCCGCAGGTCAGCGCACACACGATAAACTGTCATCCGTACACAGTCCTGGGTCGAAGGCCACACGCTCGTTATGCGCTAAAATACACAGACGTAATGACACACACACACTTAATTAGCCAATTTAGACAAGGTAACTGGAAGGTTGCAGGGTAATCACATTGGAAACTGACATGCATTTAAATGATAATCCTTACTTACTCATTAAATAGGCACACACACACATTCACACACTCTCTCCCTCAAACTCATTTAGAGAAAATCTTATTTTTCACGAGCCGGAGTGTCACGCCTGTCCCTTTAATTTCCCCAGCCAGTCCCAATCTCAAGTTGGACAACTGTCAAGTTTCCACATTCTAACCTCCCGGAATAATTGGGAAATTATTTTTTTTAGGCATGAAATGTTTCATTCTGCAACACTGGATGTGTTTTGCCTTCTCCATCTCCATCATACCGTGCAAACCACAGAAGTGAGAGATGCAGCACTAAAGAGGAAATCTTCTTATTTGAAGGGATGGTGAGGTTTACAGAAGCTATGTGATTTCTCATGGTCCTGAAAAATACTTTCAAAGCACGCATGAGGGAATGAAAATGCATAAACGGATTGGATTCAAAACCTCCTTATTATGTTTGGATCGACATTCAAATAGAATCATTTTGCATGCCGTAATGATTTAGAAGCTTTTCTGTTTAAGCAAACACAGTGTGACATTTCCAGCTTGAATACATAGAGAGGCTCAAAGTGAGAAGAGCCACTGGTTTCCCCACTTTCAACCGTTTCCTTAAGATATCCTCAATGTCTTTAGCATAGAAACACTTGGAGCTGTCCAAGTTAACGCAATAATAACACGTTAACACTAATTTGTTTTAACGCCACTAATTCCTTAACGCAATTGACATTTTGAAGGTTGTATCTGGCTCAGTTTTAAAGCTAAAGTGAAGATACTGGCATCATATAAACTAAAAAAACCTCAGGAATCCATCGGTACCGACCATGTCATACTAGCTTGTGGCGAAGGAGGTTAAATGATACTTCAAACTTGCGCTATATTTTGGTGAGGAAAAACTGTCATGGCCATTTTCAAAGGGGTCCCTTGACCTCTGACCTCCAGATATGTGAATGGAAATGGGTTCTATGGGTACCCACGAGTCTCCCCTTTACAGACATGCCCACTTTATGATAATCACATGCAGTTTGGGGCTAGTCATAGTCAAGTCAGCACACTGATACACTGACAGCTGTTGTTGCCTGTTGGGCTGCAGTTTGCCATGTTATGATTTGAGCATATTGTTTTATGCTAAATGCAGTACCTTTGAGGGTTTCTGGACAATATCTGTCATTGTTTTGTCTTGTTTATTGATTTCTAATAATAAATATATACATACATTTGCATAAAATAGAATATTTGCCCACTCCCATGTTGATAAGAGGATTAAATACTTGACAAATCTCCCTTTAAGGTACATTTAGAACGGATAGAAAATGTGCAGTTAATTTGTGATTGATCACAATTAAATATTTGAATCGATTGACAGCCTTAGTAGCAGTGCTATAGGTTTATGTAATGACTGCCAGTTTAAATGACTTCAATTTGATTTCTGATGAATCCTATTTTTTACCATCAGGTTTGGCATAGCAGATGGCTTTTACTACATAAAAGAATCCAGTCAGAAGCACCAATCAGAGCCATAGCAAATTCAAAATGCTTTTTTTTGTACCTTTGACTTTTTATCAAAGAACCAAAAATCATCTCTGATGCAGCCGGGAGCGTTTCATATCCATCTGACCCTTGGAAATGCTCCAATGCCAGCCTCTTTGCAGAAAATGAACAGGAGTTTGCTTCCAGATCCCTGGATGCCCAGAGAACTTTTCATGATTAATCACAAATTGATCTCACATTTTTTATCAGTTCAAAATGAACCTTAAAGTATTTAATACTCTTATCATCATGGGAGTGGGCTGCTTTATGTAAATATATGTATATATCTATTATTGGAAATCAATTAACAACACAAGACATGACATGCCCACACCAATCAAACTTTAGCAACGCATTTTAATTAGCAAAGAGGCACCGCTTTTGATTCAATAATAATCAATACTTCAAGAAAAAATGATAAATATATCACGTTAGAACTTGGACAACAGAGATCAGGAATCTATGAATACTTAACACACAAACAAACAAAGACAGACTAGCTGTCAGGATGTAGTTGTTTTGGGACACAAACAGCCTCTAAACGATATCTTAAAAGCAGAGCAGAGAGGTGTTCGGATGGACTATAAAGGCAGTGAAAGATAGATCACATGCACCCTTCTTGACAACTAACTACCTCTTTAAAGCTGTTTTTCACACCGTCTGTGTTAATATTTGCGTGTTTTGGGATATTATGCATTCCGTGTTGGGGTTTTTAACTCGTGCAGGAAAGTGCCAGATCTTGTTTACGTTCCCACCAGATGAATTCCCTTAGAAGAAACAACGATTGATGTGTTCTCCTTTGTTCCGCTGCCATCCGTCTCTCTCCTCCCGTCCTCCCCCTCATCCCTCCATCACTCCCTAAACTCGTCCTGTTTCCTTTGACCCTTTAGTCCACCTCTGCTTCATCTCCTCTGTCTCATTCCTCCTGATCCTCCATCCATCCCGCCTCCTCCTTCCTCCTCTCCTCCACCGTCATCCCCTCTCTCCTCGCCTCTTTGCCTGATCACGTTTGATTTATTTTGTTTTTCTAAAAAATGTGCTAAATGAACTAAACAGAGCTAAATGACATTCCCTCCGGGCTCGCGACTCTCTTCCTCGACCCAGTCGGTGCTAATTTCTGCTATTTTTCTAGTATTTCTAGTGTTGCTGCTAAAAAATGTATAAGAAAAAAGTGCATGTGGCCAAATCCCATGAACCTCATTAAACTTTACAGCATTTACAAGAGAGGAAGTTTGTTCAGAATGAACTTTTGATTCAATAATTAACATTTCTATAACGCCCCTCTACTGTGTTATACACCATTTGGAAGCTTCGAGTACAAACATCTTTCTTCCGTGTTGACTCACATATTTGTGCAGTCATACAGCTGTTGTTTTACAATTGATAAATTACACAGCACATAAATACTTTCAACATTTGCAACCCTTCCGCCTCTTCCAGCTGGCACCGAGGCTGCTCTCTTGCTGCAATACTAAATATGGATACTGACTACAGTATATTTTTGACATGTTTTAACCTTCCTTTTTCATCATCTATTCACCTTCTGCATGGTCAGCTCTTGTTTCTGTGGTGGATATAGACAGGTTTCCCACATCGCCACACTGTCATGATAGCTTATATATGGAACAAAAATCACAGAGCATTCTGAGGCAGCGCCGCCACTTTTGGAGGGTAGCGTACGGAGCTACGGTAGCTGTCATTATCTGTCACCATCTGTCAATCATCAGAAATGTATAAAGCACGTGTGAAAAGATTATATAAAGAGAAGCTTTCAGACAAGACAAACAGAATGTATGTTTACGGTTTACGGAGTTTATCCATCACTAACGTGATGTGACAGAGCCACATAAATAGCATATTCACCGGAGACAACCGTCAGGGAAACTTGTAATCTTGTTTGCAAGATGTAGTTCATTTCTCCACGATTCCGGATCAGATTCCTGCAGGAACATGTGTGTAGTTGTGAAGTTTTAGGTTTAGAAGCATTAATTGTGGTGATTTTCACGGTAGAAGCGCAACTAAAATCCGTTATGCTGGTTCTCGGACTGCAATGGGATGAGTCCTAAAACCCTGAAATGAGTTAGCATTTTAGCAAAGAGGCGAAACTCTGGTGCTTTTTTGACAATGGTCTCTAGTTGGCACCATTTTGGACTGAAAACGACAATGAGTCTGGGGCCATAGATGTATAAAGAAGCGTATCATCAACGTATAATCAGAGGATCATTTTTTTTAGATAAATCAACTTCCCAGTAGGAACACTTAAATAGCCCTCATTTAAATCCTGATGTCTTAAAAGTTGTAAAATTAACTAACAGCTGAATCCAGAGTTATTATCCTCGGCATAATGAATGTGCATCAGACCCACGGAACTGCACCGCCCTGCACGCTCATATGACGTATCGAGTTCTGCCAGCTTCCTGCTAGCTGTATTCAGCTGTAATAATGGATATATTGGCTGTAATTCATCACTTTATTATCTTCTAATACACCCATGGGCTGTATGCTGTAAGCCTGTACCATGGTGGATGTATTAACGTCTCTGTTCCCAAACAACTGGCTATCGGCCAGTAGCTAGTAGTGCTAGTAGCATGACATCAACAGGATTTAATGGAGTTGTAGGACAGGACACAACCTCTTATACATCAATGGTCTGTGGTCTGTTGGACTCCATTTGGAGGACCTTGACATGATCAAAATCTGTGTGCTGGATTTTTCTAACTTCCATTTATGTCCATTGCTGACTTTATGGTCCTCTGGGAAGCAGACGGGAAAAAAGTTTTATAAATAACTAAGTAAGTAAGTAAATAGTATGCACATTTATAATATTATTTTATTGTTCAACACAGGCCATTTCAGTAGAAACATTAAAATGATAATAGAATAGAAATAATTTAGTTTTACTTTTGTTCCGCACTTTGCAGGCGGACGTTTTACTGGCGTTGTTATGGTACTCGACTCAATTCAACAGTCCAAAATTGTGGAGGCGTAGCTCTGCTGCCGGGCGCTGACATCGCAATGGAACATATAATTGACTTTCACTTCTTAGCAATATACATTCATTGACTACAATGATGTGGAAGACCGGAAACACTGACCAATCAGAGCAGACTGGGCTTTTTTGGGAGGGGCCCTTAAAGAGACAGGGTGAATACAGGTATATCGAGACAGACAGTAGGAGAAAATAATGTGTTTTTTGAACATTAAAGCATGTTAACATTTTCTAGTAGAAATCCAAAATAAAACCTGAAAATGAGCATGATATGGGACCTTTAAGACATGCCTTGTACTAATCATTCTCATGTCTCCTCCAGTTGTCCTCCAGGCCTGCAGCTTGGTCCTCTACCCCATCAAGTTCATTGAAAGCATCAACCTGAGGATCTACCACGAGTTCAACTGGGGGTACGGCCTGGCATGGGGGGGAACCATCTTCTCCTTCGGCGGGGGAATCCTCTACTGCCTCAACCCCAAGAACTACGAGGAGTATTACTAGCTCCCATTCGAGCCGAGAACCCTACACGCTTGGGGAGGTATTCACGGGGCGAGCAGGTTTTTTTTTTTCCTTTAATGGCTTCCCAAGAACTGTAAGGAATACTATATTTGAGTCAATAACTATATCGCCAAAAACTTCCCCGCCCTGGGGGAATTGCCGGCGGTCGCTGTGGGATTTCTTTTCTTGCCTCAGTCCACAGAAGTGTGAGCGCTGAGGCTGAATTTGAACTTACAGCCCTAACGTCACCAGGTCCTGGGGAGGGGTCGGGGGGGTGGGAAGGAAGTTTATTCCTCAGACTTGTGACACACCTTGGAGAACCCTGAAGTAACAAAGCATGGAGGTTTATGGTGACGATCCCACCTCCGTTCCCTATGAAATAAACCCAACTTATTGACTTTGTTACTGAGGAAACAGGATGTCAGACTGGGAGGCTTCTACCGCACGTTTATGCACGCATGCACATCCAAAGGCACGTGTATCTTCACCTGTCAACATCAAAACCCTTGGGCTGGGCTTCAGAAATCGTCCCCCCCTCACCCCCTCACCCTCCCAGACTCCTGCTCCATCAGTGCATCAATATCAGTGCTTAGTTAGGAGTTGTGGCATTTTGTGTTTTCCGAGTCCTCTGGAGCTGTTAAACTTTCACAAGGACGTGGAAGAGGATCAGACGCTCCGGTTCCGCTTCATAACTTTTCATAAGACGGATAGATTCCTCATGGGGAGGGACGGGGAGGTAAGAGGGGGAGGGGGGCATAAAATAAAGACACCCGCTCAATATTCTGTAATCGACCCACTTGTCTGTTACCGCGGCAACCCGCCGGGTGTGCACACGCAGCTGTCGTGATTGATTAGCCACGGTCAGAGGTGTGAGACGGGTCTGCGCTCAGCTGCCTCTGAGGGTCTGCTAAAATTCGATTCCCAATGAGCCAAAGTGTCTCCGCAACCGTGACGTTCGGAGCATCCTTCCTTCCTCCGGTCTGGCTCCTCTGCGTCATGTATTTGTCGACAGGAGTGCCATCTATACAAACCACAGACAGACACGGCCTCTCACTGGGCATGTTTACATGCACATCAGGAGTTTGAGAAAGTTACGATCTGCATTCTGAGTGTAATAATGTGATTATGCACAGAAACACACACAGAAAATATGACTTTATTAGACACCCCTTGGGTCATGTGTACACCTTTGTCTCATTTCTTAAAGGTGCACAAGTAGCCAGCTCAGTTGGAGGTGAAAAAAAAAAAGTGTGGCCTTTAGTCAAGATGGTACTGTAGCTGGAGTTTAGGGCGGTATCCAAAATCACTCCCTATTTACTGCAATTATGAAGTCATGGTTCTGACTTCATTGTTAAAAATCATTTATCGAGCTAACCAATAACGCATTATAATGTGTTTCTGGCGTTAGTCAACATCTGTCAACGTCTGACTATATACTATATATAGCAACTACACTTTTCAATCTGATTCACCGTGTAGTGTTTTGTGTCAGTTCAGCAGTTTTTTTGACGCTTGCATTAAACAACCAGCGGATGACACTCTTAACCTTTACCCTCCAAAAAGAGCTGACTCACTGTCGGTGATGTCCCATTTCCTATTTATGTAGACCTAATACTTTATGATTGATAGTGTAGTAAATGGAGCATCAAGATGCAAAACATGATCTTTGATTGATATTCAATTCTTGTCTTTTTAGAAGAATGTTAGAATTTTAAATGAAGATATAATTATTGTTATTTTTTAACCCCCAAAACATGCAGAAGAGGTTTTTTTTTGAGTACTTTTTTTGAATTTGAATTACATGTGTTGGTAAAAGAGATGCTCATGTATTGTCAGACATCACTTCATAATCTAGAAAACCATTTGGTTCATGATAACAGGATTACTTTCAAGGGCACAATCAGACGATCGCCAGACTCCCAGTATGAGACGTTAATGCCGTATTGTGTGCATGTAAACATGGCCCCCTGAAGCTGACTATTTATAAACCGGATCAGTCCTGATGAGTCCAGGCCACGTTTCATTCACACCAGACTGCTGTCTGCTTGTCTACGGTAAATGTCAGGGATCAGCCCTGCACCCAGCACCCGGGAAAACAAGCCTGGCACGCATCTGTTGGCACGGGAAAAGCAAAATGTCAATATCAGCCAGTGTCAAATGTCAGTGTTATTATATATTATTATAATATGGTTGCTGGGATTTATATAGACACATATAGACAAAAAGTAGGATTGTATCTTACATTGAAGCATTATAGAAAAGAACATGTGGTAATCACTGCTTTCCCAACAGGCTGCTTTGAATTGAAACAGTATTTATTTCATTCCAACTGTGTCGCCTGCCCTCAGGCTTTGGCTCTAATCACCAGTGTTTTGGGTGGTAGCCATGGATCCAGTGCAATTTCTGGGTGTAAATATGGATGGAGAGGCAAATATTGCAGGTGATGAAGCAAATTTTTGCGCAAAAACCTATTTCTGTTTTCTCTCAGCTGAGGTGTAAATTCACCTTCCCCTGTGTGCCAAATTACTTTCCTGACCCCGTGACCTCCATTCCTTCATCCTTCAAAAACCCATTCGGTAAATTTCAAAAGTGCGCGGAGGAAGTCAAATGTAAAATATGAATTCTCCAGATGACATTTCGGAGCGTCTTCTCTGTGCTCTCCATTGTCACATATTTACCGTGGAGCTGTCAAGCAACCATCACCCAAAAATAGGATCCAGGCTGCCTCCCTCGCCACCTTAACGAATGTAGAACTCTGCAGCTGACAGAAGTCCATTTATTTTATAGAAAATGACACGATGATGTTTGCCACACACAAAATCATTCCCTCTGTTGTTGATGACTTCTGCCCGCCACTGGAACTTCTAAAAAAAGCTCATTAACGACTGAGATCTGATGCGACTGGAAGAAGATTTCGGTAACACATTAGATTACAGCCTGCAAGTTACAGTATAATGATTTAATATATATATTGGGTATCAATACAATACTAACTGGGTACCTATAACACCATACATATGTACAAGAAAAGACAAGAGGTTAGGGAATTAGGGCTAACAACTTTGTGTTTAAGTGGGACTTAAATTACATACTATACTATAAATTACACAGCTGTTATAACATTGCTGATAATAAAAATTATTATTTTCTCACTAGTGTAGAAAGACTCACCAATCGCGAAGTGTAGCCTAAAGCCAAAGCAGTACAGTCTTGTCCACTTATTCGGGCTCACAGCTTTGGTTATCTTAGCCCCGTTTATCGGTGGTGACGCACACTTGACGAGCTTCTTTTAAGTTCCATGACATCCTTTATCTCACCCGTGTGATCATCCGAGGAGAAGTTTGTTTGAAGGCAATTACTCTTCAACTCCCAGTTGTGGATGTAATGTACAGTGATACTCAGGTATGGCTCACACGTTCTGCTGGACCACAGATCGGTAGTTGTGGAGAAGTGGGTCACCTTTGTTAGCTGGTTGGCCAACTTTTCTCTCACTGAATACATGTGTAGAACTCCGGTAGAGCTTTCTTTCAGGCAGTTCATATTTTGGATCAAGTGTCTTAATGAGTCTTTTGAATCCGGGCTTTTCAACTACGCTAACCGGATGCAGTTGTTTACAGAGGCCGTGATTTCTTTCCATTTTGCACTTTTTTTTGTCATATGGGATTGAGTTGGAAAGTGAGGAAGCCATGAGTCATTTGCCTCTGGGCTGGTTCTGGTCGCTCTGGTCGTGTTCTCGCTACCGTACTCGCTTCGCCGCTTCAGTTCTTTCGCTTTTTCCGGGCTCCTGCTCTCGTCGCTGCGGCGTTAGTGTGAACACCGGAAAAAAAAGGTGCAGAAAGTGCTACATGTATGACTACTTATTGTTATTAAAGGGACAGTGTGTAGGGTTTAGTGGCATCTAGTGGTGTGGTAGCAGATTGCAACAAACTGAGTACCCTGAAAGAAAGTGAGTACTTCGCAAAATGTCCAACTAATCTTTTAATATGGTATAAATGATTGTTGCTAGGGAACAAAACATTAGCCCAAGAAGACGAGTGGTTACCTACGTACAAAAGTGTATGTTTTTAAAATGATTAGCTACTGGAGAACAGTAGTGTAGTTTTGGGATCCAATGTGGGATTTAGCTGACAAATAAAAGTGATTTTAGAGAAGAACCTAGACTCTAGGTAACCCCTAAACACACACATTTCATTATATTCATATTGTCATTGGTACCCTGCATGTGCAAAAATATTTACACTGTAATTTATAGGCTGTAATGTAAAGTGTTGCTGAAGTATAAACTTGTGGGCAGGATGTGGTGGAGACTAAAGCCACTTAATCTCACTTTACAAGCCTTTTCAGGCTGACATAAACCTCATGCTGTAAATTCACAGTGTATATTCTAGTAAGTAGTATTGATCTGATGGATGTTATATGAAAGTAGGGTCTTCTGACAGGGGAAAAATCCTGAACTTCAATGCTTTTATGTGGATTCTTTAACCCATCTTTTTATTTGGCACTGAGTGAAAACAGAAACAGCGCTCACTGTAACAGCCATTATTCCATTAGTCATACCAGTTATGTGGGTCAGCGGGTGCTTTTCAGCATGTGACCCTGCTCTTCAGTATTTCATCAGTTTGAAAGATGTCACAGCTTCACCGTGTTCAGTGGCGGATCTCCGGGTAATCAGTGTTAACGTTGGGTCACCAGATTTTCTGCCAGGTCATGGACGGAGCACTTTGTCACCTGACTCGGTTGTGTAGTGCTACTTCAGAGTGAAACAGAAGTCCTGACACAGTGACAAAGTGCTGTAATAGAGATCATCACCACCAGTGTGATATTTGATATGGCCGCTACTGTATTTAATACTGTATGATCACAGCTTAGTGAGGGTGTTTTTGCTACCTAGAAACGTCTCTGTGCTTTGGTGACGTAGAGGAACCTTAGGCACTAACACTGTAGCAGACCTGGGTTAAAATATACAGGAATAATTTCCAATATACCAATATAATGTGTGTAGGACGGTGGTCGACGTAAAAATGCAAATGTCCCTATCTAGAGCCAGTGTTTGGTTTGTCTGTTCTGGGCTACTGTAGAAACATGGCAGCCGGCTCCGTATGTAGATAAACGGCTCATTCTAATGTAACGAAAACGCAAAGATTCTTATTTTCAGGTGATTAAACACTAAAGAAAACAAACTTATTATATTATATTTCTGCCAATAGATCCCCCTAAATGCTACACATTGTTGCTTTAATATGGTAACCGATGCATTTTGAGGTGTAAATGCTGTATGTATACCTTTAGTTGCAATGTCCATTTTTATGCTGATGATACAATCTTGTATGCCATCAGCTGTACTGCAAACCAGGCTTTCACAGTTTACAGTCTGTTTGCCTTAGGCACTAACACTGCGGTAAAAATACAATCATTTCTAATATCCCCATTTATATAAATGGAAGGACTAAATAACAATTGAATACTTTCAAAACATTGTTTTGTGCAGCATATTTATCAGCAGCAACTCTGAAACTGATATTTGATGTACTGAAAATGATGTTGACTTACAGTCTGGTATTATAGCACCCTTATTCTTAATTTACCTGCCAGAAGCATAAACACTCCAAAAGGAGATAAATCCCCCGACAGATACAAAGATGTACAGCTTTATTTCGTCAGGTACTTTGTGCAGCTGCTGTTATTAGTACATCTTTTATCCGAGATTCAAAGTGACGATAGATAAAACAGACATACCCTAACTTCTCTGCTGCCTTCAGGAACAGACAGACGCCGTTAAAGTCGCTGCGTGTTTTGGTTTCTTAATTAGGAGCTGGAATCAATGTCAGCGTCAGTTGTAATTACGAGAGTCTAAATGACAATGCAAATGTGTTTGCACCAGTTTCAAAAATGACCTACATGCTTTGATTTTTTAATGAAGCACTTTAATGTGGATCTGGGTAAATAAGATTATTTGTGTTAGGCCCCTCAGTGTAATTCATACTAATACAACTACCCTTTAATGCGTTATACCTGTTATTTGTGGGTTTCAGGGTGTCTGACCCGTGCTGGTTCCTTGTATGTTTTAGCCCAGCTCTGACTCGTAGTTATTAGCATTTGTTTGGTTATTAATTTACTGATGAAAAGTAGAGGCTCGCAAACAGAGACAGCTCTGTTTTATGCATCATCTCCCAGTAGACTGGAGAGAAACACTGTCTAATGATGTGCATAGGGATTTAGGACATGTATATGAATGTGTGTGTGGGTGTGTGTGTGTGTGTGAATGACAGAGGAAGAGTGTGTTTGACAGAGAGAGAATGAGTGTGTGTGCATGTGTGTTGGCATGTTTTAGATGCCATTGTAGAGATGTCAGTAATCAGCATTTATCTCTTTGTACGTTGGCACATTAAAGCACTGAACAGAATGACTCCGTCTCACTCTTTGTTGTCACATCCTCTGTCTTTTGTCATCTTTATACAGCTCTGAAATGACAACTGTCGTGCTTATTTCACTTTCACTGTTATCTTACAGAACCACAGATGTTGTTGGCTAAATTTAGCACAATATACACTGCAATAATGCACAGCTGTTTCCAGGTATGCTGAGTTAAAGTTGTCAGATAGGGCAAGAGCATCCTGAAAAAGAAAAGCTACCACTGAGGTAGAATTAATCAAGTGCACCCAGGGGAATAACTAAGACTTAAAATACAAATATATCTAGGTCAAGATATTCTGGTTAGGGTGTTTATTTTAAAATAAATATTGTGTATTCTTTTTTACCATATTAAAGGTGCAGTGTGTAGGATTTAGGAGGTGGGATGGCGGTCGGATCGGTGAAGAGAACCCGCTCCCTATGAAGATATAAACGGCTCATTCTAAGGTAACAAAAACGCAACAATTCTTATTTTCAGGTGATTATACACATATACATTATACTATATTTCTGCCAATAGATCCCCCTAAATGCTATACACTGTTCCTTTAATCTGGTAATTAATACATATTGAGGTGTGAATACTGTATGTATACCTTTAGTTGCAATAGTCGTTATTATGCAGATGATACAATCTTGTATGGCATCAGTGCTTCAAGTCTACTTAAAGTACAGTTAAAGTTATATTTCATGTACAGTATAGAAATAAGTATGATGTTAAGTTCCTTTAAAAAAATCTCAAGTATACCTGCAGTATTAAAACTATATATATATATACATATATATATAGTATACCTATAAGTTCACTTGTAAACATGTTTTTAAAAAAAATTACATTGTAAATGTAAACTAGTTATGTACTCAAAGTTTACTACTCTTACACTTAAAGCATATTTAAAAGTAGCCAAATAATATTTATAGACCTTTTACAAACCAATTATTAACCATTGACAAAGTGTTACAAATATCTG